>PVIU01016858.1:0-43677 GCA_004026605.1 Ondatra zibethicus
GGGAGAAGGCAGCAGACTGCACGCAGCCACATGACCCTCGGCAAGCCATTTCATGGAAGGCTCAGCGTCCCCTTCTGTGTGACAGGTCCAAACAGCCCCTCGAGCGTTGGCGTCCTAAGTGGACCGGACCAGGCATGTGCAGGGTCATCCTTCATCTCCACAGATGCAAGTGTCACCTTGTCACTGTTGCCATAGTACTCGCTAAGTCCATTTCAAAGTTCTGCTTCCTCTAAACCACCTTGGTAGTGAAGACTGACGAAGAGAACCGTCTCTAGGGTGGAAAAGGAGTTCTAGAATTTTCAAGGGTGCCTCAGTTCAGGCCCAGGACACACTGGTAGGCAGTCAACCGGCTTTTGGGAATTAGAGTCTATGTAGCTTCGCAGATCAGTCCTGTGCAGTTCTGAGGACAAACGTGAGTCCCCAGAAGAGAGAGAAGTTGCTGGAAAAGGAAACTGGGGAATCCTGGAGGAAAAGATGCCCCGGGATATGACTGGAGCGTCCTAACAACGAAAGGCAGAGGCAGAGCCTTTCTGGGAGGCCGACCTTCAGCTCACACCCATCTGGGTGTCCCGGGTTTGCCTGAGGACAAGGGCTCAGGTTAAAGTTCTTGGTTTCTAACTCTTCCTTCAGACATCCAGCATTTGTCCCTCAAGAGTATTGTTTCAATTGCTATTTTTAACCTTCTAACCTCTAAAACAGAGTGGGCTGGCTGGAAAATGGGGGCTCACTTGGACCTGTGGCTCCCATACAGATTCTTCTTAGCCCATACATTATCTGTGTTCAAGGAAGAAAAAGAAAACCCTGGAGCCTGGGAGTGGTTGCATACATAAGGCAGCAATCAAGAGGAAGGAAACCTCAGCCTAAGTCGGGGGCCTGGATTTGTTTAACTGGTAACTCACAATGCTCTCAGCTAAAATCAACCAGGAACAGCCAGGCCCCCTCTGGTCTTAAGGAAATCAATAGGGTTTCTGCCCCCCCATAATAGGTTTCTAAATATTTTTCTCTTCAGCCTTGAAAATGCCAAATATAGTTATAAAAATGACCCGAGCTATGCCCAAAAATAGCTATACGTATTTCATATGAAATATAGCAATAGCTATATGCATTTCATAGTATTAATTTTTTTCCTCACTATCCTGGTCTCAAACCAGTTAGTAGGAATTCAAGTTCCTAACATTTGACCTGAAGAGAGATTTGGGCCCCTGCTAGGGACGCACACACCAAGCAAACCTTTCTGAATGTACCTTTTCCTCACTCTGTCCTCACTCCCGACACCTTCAGCTGTTTTCCCCTTTACTGGACTTGTGCCAAATGGCCTCCACCTAAAAGGGAAGGCAAGACAAAGAAGGAACTTCCCTCTGTGCCATCAGTGCTACCATCAGCCATGCTTCCTAGACATCAGCATCACAGCCCAAACTGAAGTTCTCACTTCTCATCTCTGAAGAGAATTTATCCTCATTTGCTCTCATTAAAGCAACACACGCTTGTACCGCTTCTCACTTGGGGACCAATTAACTACATCCACATCAAGCCCTGATATAACCCCACGCTACTCCTTGTTTTATTTAAGTATTTGTTGTTTATTATGTAATGAACACTCCAGACAAAAGCTAGTTGAGTGTAGTGGTGCATATATTTAACCCCAGCACTTGGGAGACAGAGACAAGCAGAACTCTATGAGTTCAAGGCCAGTGTGGTCTACATAGCAAGTTCCAGGCCAGTTAAGGCCACATAGTAAGACCTTGTCTTAAAGACAATAGCAACATACACACACCACCACCACCACCATCACCACCACCACCACCACCACCAACAACAACAACAACAACAAACAAACAAGAGCTACATCTTCACACTGTGGGTGGTAATTGAAACATTACAGGTTTGTCCTGCTGTTTCTATGTTTATTTATAATCCGGACACCAAAGGTTGTATAACCTTCCACTTGATTCTTTCTTGCAAATTAGACAGTAAAAGAGATGCACTCAAGTAGACTCCAGAATATTTTGGCATCAAGAAGGAAAATTCCTAGTAGAAGGGGCAATAGACCAGCAGCCAGCTACTGGGTGAACCCTAGCATGGGTGACAAATGGAGATAGCATGAACCAGGCTAATGATCACAGGCTGAAAAATAACAGAAACTGATTGCCAGTGGAGTACTCCCAGGGGGAGTACTATACTGGTCAGCACACCCAAAGCCTTCTACAGTAGTCTCAGCCATTGTCTCTGGAATACCCAGCATTTTCATGGCTCATGGTGTGATAGAGCTGACATCTCCACACTTTCCCAACAGGGACGGCAGTTGAGCATAGCAGTGGTGAGGGCAGGAAGCCAGCCTCTCTTCTGGAAAGCCAAAAAGGAGGACGAGGCTCAGGGCTGGAGATGCTTCAGTCCATTTGGTGAAGTGACTTGCTGAGTAAGCATGAGAACCATTGGATTGCCCACACCCCCATGAAAGACCAGGCACGGTGGGCAAGCTTGGAATCCATGCACTAGGGAAACAGAGACAGGAGACTTCTGAGGGCCCACTGGCCAGCCAGTCTAGACAATCAAGATCCAGGTTCAAGAGAGACCCTGTCTCAAAAAAAAAAGGATAGACAGCTATTGAGGGTGTCACCTGATAGTAACCTCTGGCTTCCACAAAGCACAAGCACAGATACGCATGCATGTACATAAACACACATATGCACATAGAGAATGAGTCTTGCATAAGATGTGGTAATAGCCCAGAAATGGTTAGGCCCAAAGGGATCTTTCAGTTAAATAAACTTCTAATCTCATTTCCAGAATCAAAAGCATGAGGCCCCACAGCTGACTTCTACCATGTGTTTTCTCTCCACTTCTCCCATTCCTAGTTGCCAGGCAAAACAAAATTCAAATCCTGAGGCCATCCTAGGCTGGCTTCGAGGCCAGTGCCACAGCAGAGTCTCAGACACGGACACTCTGAGAACACACGTCACTGGAGGATATTCGGGAAAAACACAGCTTGTGTTTAATCCTGGTTTTCTCATTATAGACATGATGTCCTGGGATGATGTCTGGGTGAAAGAGACAGAGGCCTGCTTGGAGAGCCAAGGACACACTCCCCGGGCTTCAGGGTGTCCACCAGGACCCTGGAAACTGACTTTTTAGTTGAGTACAAACTCAGGACTGCCCCTGGGTGATAAATTTCTTTCTTCCCCAAAGGAGTAATCCAGGCAGTAACCACCCCCACAACATGAGGAGCATTGCCTCCTTTACTGTGGCTAAAGGGCTCCTCCGAATCACACACACCTGACAGGACACACACACACACGTGCGCACGCGCACACACTCGCTAGAACTGAAACCAAGATAAAATAAACCCAACAAGAATGAACCAGTGGCTGTGCAGGCACCTGCAAACCAGTTCGCTCACTAAAACTCCCAGCAGCCTGCAGCCAGAAGACTGCACTCCTGCAGACATTGGAGTTTGGGAAGGAAAAGATAGAAACGCGAAAGTGAAGAAAAAGAAAGTAACCAATTCAAATGCAACCCAAACATTCTGAACTCCTCTGGGTCTCAGAAATTTCGCCAGGATTTGAGTGATCTTAATGGTCTTTGAGCCACAACTGAAAACGCCACAATAGATATTTGAATTAAAAATCACTAGGTTTGCCAAAAGACCAATTGTTAAAAATTGGCAGCTTTCCAGAGACCTTAGCAGGCGGCATACTGCCCGGAGCTCAGAGAATCGCTAATTCTAGAGAAAGTTAATTATCACCTTATTGATAAAAGGGTAATTTTTAAAGCTTGTAGTATGGCTTTTGTGTCTCATTAATTGAAATTTAGAGTAATTTACTAGACACCCTAGTGGCTTCTGTTACATTATATTTGTACCAAACCATCTGATTTTTCATCCTCCTAGGGATCATTTGAATCCTCCATCTCTCCTCACCTGTCTTTGAAAGCAGCAAAAACACTTTTAAAGGAGGGGAAATATGTAAATCTCAACGACTTTTGGGAGACTTCAAGATTAAGACACAAACTATCCAAGGAAACCTTTCATAAAGCTCTCAGGAAGACTGAATTTGCCCATTAATAGAAAGAAGTCTGTGTGCTCACACCTGCAGGGCGGCTGCTCCCACAGCATCACTCCTGAAACAGGGAAGCCATGGACAGTCCTTGAGACTAGACGGGATAAGGGGCCTTCATCGTCATTCCCAAGCAAAATCTAAGGGATGAAACAGGAGGAAGTCAGAATGTTAAATCCCAAGGCGCCCACAGTGCTGCCTAGGGATCCTGGGATGCTGAAGCTTTTGGAGGTACTGACTTAGGGAGAGCAAAGGTCCCAGGGAACTCTGAATTCTGTCCTTCACCTGTCCTCAACCAGTGCTCTTCCAAAGTATGTGTCACAAGGTGTGTGTGTGTGTGTGTGTGTGTGAGAGAGAGAGAGAGAGAGAGAGAGAGAGAGAGAGAGAGAGAGAGAGAGAGAGAGAAGCCCTTGGGTCTTGCAAAATTGCAGACCCAAGAAACGCTTCCAATTTGTTTCCAACAGCCCAGCTTTCCAACAGAGAAGTTATTCGTCAGGGAGAAGTCCTTGTTTATTTCCTTAAAGTTATTGCAATCAAGCATTTGAGATGGAATCTTAAGATTAAAAAGAAACAAATGTAAGCCACCACATTATGAAAGGTTTGGGGCATGAGTTTTCCATCATTTAGTCAAAAAAAATGGAAAAAAAAAGTTACACTTACTGAAATAAAAAAAAAAATTAAGCGTCTGTCTTTGTCCTTTCAGGTATTGTTAGAATTTTTATCACAAGCAAGCAGTGTTGAAGATATTAAAAGTCCTTGCTTGTTTGAGTTGTCAAGATCAAAGAGCAGGAGTGCGTGTGTGTCTGGGAGTGACTGCATTTGGGTTTGGCTCCTTTCCCAGAAGTTGCTCTCTATGACCTCCAACCCTCACCCCCACCACCAGAACCAGAAAG
Source organism: Ondatra zibethicus (assembly GCA_004026605.1). NCBI lineage: Eukaryota > Metazoa > Chordata > Mammalia > Rodentia > Cricetidae > Ondatra > Ondatra zibethicus. The sequence continues at coordinate 4,946 of PVIU01016858.1, forward strand.
TGAAACTACAGCTGGTTTCACTTGCCGAAAACACCACAGCAGCGAAGAGGCAGGAAGCTGCGCGCCCCTCGTCGCTTTCCTGTCTTATTACTGCTCAGATACATCTTTTAAGAATAAAAGTAATTTTGGTGATATGGATGAGAAATTTAATTGTGGTAAACAGATAAAATCTGGGGATTTGTGGGAATCTTTATTTCCTTTTATGATACTACAAAATGGGCCGATTCTTGGATAAGGTTCCTTCCTCCCCATTCGCAATCTTAAGAGCAATAGGGGTAAAATTATGTTTTAAAAATTGTTGACAACTATATTTGAAAAGTAGATTGTAAAGTCCACCATCCACCTTCTGTGTGGAGGACATCTATGTCCACATTTGAGCTGTGTTTTGATGGTCACTCAGTGTTGGCTTTCTAGGTAATTGTCACACCGTGGCTGCTGCTCTGACCCTCACTGGATTGAGCATTTCTATCAAGCAGCACACATACAATGTTCCCGAAACACTCTGTCTGGATCATGCGCTGTGTCCTTCACAGCTATTTCTACACTTTTAGGCTTTCACTCCAGACATTCCGTTTTGTTTTGTTTTGATGAGAAGAAAATCTTGAGGAGGGAAAGGTAACTATGCCTCTCGCTTTTCAAAAAAGTGTTCCTTAACTGGGAGCGGAATTAAAAACAGAGCACACTGCAAACACGTCGGTTTCGAGTATCCCAGCTACAAAGCCACTTTGTGAGGGAGCTGTTTGATGGTCTGTCCCTCTTGAGAAATGTCATGACCCTAGAAAGACAGCGCAGCAAGCCACCTCTGACTCAAACACACCAGTGATGAGTGAAAAGGGCTTGCTCTCCACCACAGCCCGTCCACTGCTCCCGTCCGTTAGTAAGCAACCTGCAGGTGACATTTCGGGCTGCAGGATGACAAGTGAAAGCCAGTTCAGGTCACACAGTGCCACGCCTGGGGAGGAGGAGACTTAGTCCTTGAGTTTTGGGAAAACTCCAACCACTCCAAACTAACCTGGGATTTCCCTTCTTAAAAAAAATACTAATAGCAGCAACTAGCAATTAATACCTAGCCTCACCTATGACTGGTAAATTAGCAACCAACACAAAGGCATGAAATATTCCATCTGAGACATTCAAAATAAGCAAAATTTAACAAAACAGATGCTTTGATGTATGTTTGTAACACACCGGTTTTAATAACAAATTTTAGGTAAATATTTATAACCTAAAACATACTACAATTCTGAAAATAGTAAAACAAAGCAAAGCAAAGCCAAATTATTATTAGGAAAACAATGCAAGCAGTTATCTGAGTTCATGTTTGAAAAACTAAAAAATTTTGCACATACTTGTATGCAGCAATAAAGAGCAGTAAGTGTGTACATATCTAAAACATATAAACTGTCTGTTTCTATATTACATCTTCCATTGAGATAGAGTTAAGAAATCAAACATTGTATTTTTCATCTCAGGATCTAAACTTTACCCGCTGGGCTCAATAGTTTTTGCACTAGACACTCATGCATTGCCATGGACGCAGGCATGCAAACCCTCCCAAATAAACTAAAGCAGGTAACCTGTTGTGCTGACAGCCCAAAGGAAAGGACCCATATCACGGCACACCCTCCAGCACGTATCTCCCTTACCTACAGCTTGATCCCAAAGCCCTGATCAGGGTGTTGATCGGGTCGGAGTGTTGACTTAGAAGACAGGAATATCCTGTATGTGCACCCGAGTATTGCACACGTTATCCTCCACCTGTGTGCCTCTTCCACACGCGCCTGAGTGTTGCACACGTTATCTTCCACCTGTGTGCTTCTTCCACATGCTCCCGAGTATTGCACACGTTATCCTCCACCTGTGTGCCTCTTCCACACGCTCCCGAGTGTTGCACACGCTATCCTCCACCTGTGTGCATCCTACACAAGCACCCCAGTGTTGCACACGCTAGCTTCCACCCGTGTGCCACTGCTCACAGCTAGTCTCCAACAGCCCTGCTCGCCGCTGCAAACATCTCATTAGACTAATGCATTCAGCACAGGCAGAACACTCGATTTACCATAGCTACGGCAGTGAATTTCCATTACGATGACAGCTTCAACCACATCATGTCCGGAAAACCAGCCAACCACTGGCTTCTAAAGAACACACACATTTTACATGCAGAAAGCGAGGACTCTGAGTGTGTGTGTGTGCATGTGTGTGTGTGTGCGTGTGTGTGTGTGTGTGTGTGTGGTGTTTCTTTCCTCTTTACAGCCCAACTGAGATAAATGCACAGCGCAGCGTTTCGTCAACACGAGCTGCCAGGTAATGACACTTCTGCTTCTTGGATAGTTACTTCCTTGTAATAAACTGAATTATGTCACAATTGTCAGAATGGGTGTTTCCTACATTTCAGTTTTCATTACTCCTCCTCTGTTGCCATAGAAACCACACTGTAACATCATCTCTTTGTCCCAGTCCTGCAGCAGTGAGGGCCACACCAAGCTTATAAGACTGTAGTGACCTGACAAGGCCAGTGTTTGGCTTTGGGCAAAAAAAGAGAACAATGCCAACAGCCTGGTTGTTCCAGAAAGCCTGTGTTAGCAGAGGAGCGCAGCTATGCGTGCCGCACTGTGGCCGTACCTGTCAGCTCCACAGCTGCCTCTCCCGCGTTTAGTGCCACACAGCTCCACATCTGGGTGTGCACATGTAAGTGTTTCTCCATGCCCAAACACACTTGGGAGCTGTGTGGGGAAGGAGGCTTCATGTGGGAAGGAGCTGTCATCTCTCCTCCACAAACGGTCTTCCCGCTAGAGCAATTTATACCGGAGAAGGAGCCCTTTCCCCTCCCTTCTTTCTATAGAGGGAAGGTAGGTTTTCTGGTGCTGGCTTCACTCACTTTGGGGACCTGGGACATGTCCCAAGTGTCTTCTTCAAGGCGAAATGCCTGTTCTAAAGTATGGCTGCCCACCAGGCTTACTGGTAGGAAGGGGCAGCATGCTTACTCAGCCAGCAGTGACAATCAGCTAAGCTAACTTGGAAGGTCTGGGTTACGGCTTAACCGGTTTCTGAGAGTATGAGAAAGAAAAACGGAACTACATATTTGAAGTTTATCAGAATGGATGTGCAGTCTGAGATAAACTTGTCTCATCAAATTACGTAGGTTGGAAAATTGATGTTTTTGAAGTCAAAGCATCATGCTTACAGAGAAAGAATTTATTCCCTGGGCAACACGTGTCAGCTGCCTGCCACAGCCCCTCCCACTCCGCCTCAAGTTGGCTCCCACAATGGCCTGGCCCAGCTTGGATGGCAGTCTCGATTTCCGCTGGGTGCGCATTTGTACTGACCATATCATGTGTGCCCACTTCGACAGCCAAGAGACTCAAAGGCTGAGTTAGTGAGACTGACAAGACTGATCCAGAAAAGCTCTCAATAAACTTCCATTTTATGAAAGACCTTGGGTCAAATGGAAATTATTATGGCCATGGGAGACAAATTTTGAGCTGGAATTGATGATGCAGATACGGAAAAGTAAACGTGTTCCCCATAAAAGGTGCAGATGGCATACAGTTAAGGAGGATGCGCGTCAACTGCCGCAGAGCCTTCTCCTCATGGGAAAAGGCCTCAGAGAAGCCAGGTTCACGTCTGGAGAAAGCGCCGTGGGTCCGTCACTGATGACAACAACCTTTCAGACTTCCATGTTAAACAGTCTGAGTGTTTTGTCCTTTGAAAGTAAATATATTGTAAAACCGAAGGGAAAAGGAAAAAATTTAAGATGAGAAAGAGGAGGAGGAGAAAGAATTCACTCCCTCGGATCATTTAGTTGTTGAATTTTGATGTGTTTTATTTGAGAAAATGCAAGCTTGGTAGTTTTGTTGTGTGTGGAGGGGTTGTTTTTAATTTTATATAATTGATTTCATTTAAAGAAGAAAGGGGCTAAGGAAGGTGGGAAGGAGAAAAGAGATTAGAAGCCAGCTAGGTGTGGGTACCAACCCATAATATTAGCACTCAGGAGCCTGAAGCAGAAGGAAAGAGGCCAGCCTGGGCTACATGGTGAGTCCCAGGGCAATCTAAGCTGCAGTGTGAGACCCTGGCATGGGGAGGAAGAGGGGGTAGATAGATAGATGATAGATGATAGATAGATAGATGATAGATAGATAGATAGATAGATAGATAGATAGATAGATAGATAGATAAACACTAGGACCTGATGGATGTTTAAACGGAGCCTACACGAAGTATCGAATTCCAGCCATAGCTGTGGCCGTGGCTGTGGCCTCTCTGTCTCACCATGTTCCACTGGGGAGTACCTTGGATGAGCTGGGATAGGAGTTGTTCAAGTTAACATAGCTCTTTGTGTAAAAAAAAAAAAAAACCAAAAACAAAAAAACAAACACTGTTTCTTAAGGAATCAAACCCCGTAAGACAAAAGGCTTTGGTAGATTCTTTCTCACAGAAAAAAAATGGGTTTTCTTTCCCAGGAGGCTTCTGAGAGAGAGGGCTCTGACCCTGATTCACTTGCTCCACGTCCTCACGTCTTCGTGCAGATCTGTCGTCATTGGGGCTTGTCCTTGAGCCAGGTGTGCTTGGGTTGCTTCGTTGCCGCTCAGTGGGTCAACGTGGCAGTCGTACATGGACTTGTAATTAACTATGGCTGACTTGAAATGTTTAAATATATATTATTGAGTTTAACTGTAGGGGTATACACACATTACTCAAATTTCTTCTTAACCATCACCACAGGCCTTAAATTACCAATATTTTTACAAAAAAAAATCTTGAGTGTTTTTAATTCCAAGAAAAATTTAAGTTGAGCATGTAAGAGGAAAAATTTTGTGGGACGGCAAGAGTCAGCCAAAGGAGTCTTAAAGGGAAAGGGGCCCCACCCACCATAGCTCTAACCTGGTGTTTCTCTGGATGCACATGCTGGGGCTGGGCTGGGAGATGGCTCAGCAGGTAAAGGGCTGGCTGCAGAAGCGTGAGGCTCAGAGTTCAGATCCCCGACCCTCACAGAAGTGTCAGGCAGCATTGTGGCCTGCCCGCCATCCCGTTATGACCGGGAAGCAGTGGTTATCTGGTCAGCTGGAGTAGATGGAGCAGTGCATTCGGGGCTCATTGTGAGACTCTGTTCTGGTAAAGCGGAGTGATCAAAGAAGATGCCTGTCGGCAGCCTCTGCTCCAACCTCCACACACGTGTGCACACACATGTATCCACACACATGCATGTGCAAACTCGCGCGCAAGCAAACACACACGCAATGCTCAGGGTGCTCCACCTTGCTCTTCTTTGGTGTTATGGTCACTTCTCTCTTTCAGAGAACAGACAGCACATTTCACACAAATATCACTTGGGTGGTGCCTAGGAAGAGGCAACCAGGGGAACAGGTTCCCTTTTATGGTATTTCAAATGTAAATCCACGTGAGGCGCCCTTATCTGAAGGGTAATCGGTCTCTTAGTTGCTGGTGAAGACTCCTCCACATCAAAAGCAGCCTTTGCTCTGAGAGGCGGGGCTGAGAGGATTCTGCACAGGACAGGAGTCAAGGCTGTCTAAGGATTAAGGTAATGATTAATGTAACAATTAACACTTACTCAAAGACTGCGGCTCTTGTGGTATCCCAATGCCAGCCATACTGGAAAGAAAGGCATTAGTCCCATTCCACAGACAAGATAAATGAGTCTTGGGGATGTTAGATAAAGTGCCCAAGGTCATACAACTCAGACGTGATGGACAGTGCCCAGGTGTTTGATTCTAAGACACAGGAGTTGTTTGGTCTACCACAGGGCTTCCTGGCCCTGCCTCTCATTCCAGCCCTCTATAAGCCCAGTGACCTTACTTCAGCCTGGGGGTTTGGGGCGCCACGTTGTCTTCATGAGCCCATGTGGCTCTGACATTCTGCAATCCTAAGATTGCTTTCTCCACCAGGCTTGCTTGACCAACACTTTAAGATGTAGGAGTTGTGACTTATTGTGGCTGTGACCATGATTAGTAGCAGGCAAAGGACGCTTTTTTCAGGCCAGAGATGTGACCACCTACCTAGCACGCAGGCCTGGAGCTTGGTCCCCAGTACTGCAAAAGGAAAAGTGCATTCTTTCTAATAGCAGAAGACCTGACCCACGGAAGTCTCTGACTAACAGTGTGAAGAAGTTCTGTCTTTTCAAGACAGAGTCTCACTCTATAACCCTGGCTGTCCTAAAACTCACTATGTCGACCAGGCGACCTTAAACTCACAGAGAGTAGCCTGCTTCTGCCTCCTGGGGGATTGAGATTAAAAGTGTGTGCCAACACAACCAGTATGGAAGAAGAGTTAAAGAAGAGACTTAACAAAGGGGGGAGGTGGCAAGGAGGGGAGGGAGGAAGGAAAGCCAAGATTCCTTTCCTGAGTAGGAACAGAGACCATATGCTACAGGTAAGTGACCCCACAGTGGGGCTTCCATATCATAATACTTTGCCTTATTTCCTGAAGACTGGAGGGTCAGTGTGGTTTGGGAAGATGTATGGCTTATGCCTACCATCTCACCAAAGGGAAAACAGAGGCGGCATGTGGTTAAGCTGATTGGTCAGACTAGATAGGACTGGGTGTTGCTTATCTCCTGACTTCCCAGTCTCCCAAGGCCCTGCTCTATAGGTGGGGTTTTTATGTGCTGGCAGTTGCTCCCAAATAATCACTCAGAAACTTAATATCAATCGTAAATGCTCAGCCAATAGCTCAGGCTTATTACTAGCTCACGCTTACATTTAAACTAACCCAATTTTTATCTGTGCTTTGCCACGTGGCTTGATACCTTTTCTCAGTACAGCATGTCCATCTTGCTTCTCCCTGTGTCTGCCTAATACTCCTCTGCCTCTGCCCTTCTTCATCCCAGCATCTTTTGTTTATTTGTCCCACCTATTTTTTCCTGCCTGGTTATAAGCCAATCAGCTTTTTATTAAACCAATTCAAGTGATAAATCTTTACAATATACAATGATTATTACACAGCACTGCTCTCCCTGAGGTTGGGTCTTAGTTAGAACTACTCAGCAATCATTTTAAGATATAATTTTTAAAGCATTTATTTATGTTTATGTGTATACAAGTTTGTCTGTGCACCATGAGTGTACTTGATATCTAAGGAAACCAGAGGAAGGTGTCAGACCCCCTGGGACTGAAGTTACAGAGGAATGTGAGCCACCATGTAGATACTGGGACTCAAACCCAGGTCCTCTGGAAGAGCAGCCAGTGTTTTTAACCACTGAGCCATCTCTCCAGCCCCCAAACAGAAATCTTTCAAAATTAAATGCAAACTGTTCTTTGTAAGAAGATGAGAAACAACCCAAACATCCAGTTAAGGAAATGTATCATGTGTGCACACCATAGGACACACAATCAGAAAGGATGGGGGGACTGGAAGATAGCGAAGAGCCCCTGGGGGAGATGCTGTGAAATGCAGCACTTGGGACATGCCATGACCACCACATGCTTCCCTGCACAAGCTGGGCCAGCATTTCAGCAGGCTGCTCTACTAGGAATCAGTGGGCTAGTAACAGAAACAAAGAGGGCATGAAAGGGTGAGAAGCCTGCTGGAGACTCCCAGGGAATGTGAGAATGGAGGTGTCTGGGAGAGTAGGCATCCCAGTGAGCAAGATGCATTGTTTACATGTAAGAAATTGGCAAAAAATAAATAAAGGATATTATTCCATTTTTTAAAACGGATGCCATGGAGCACAGAATAATATGGAAAGCGATTCATAATACACATTTGCTGAGAAAATTGCAGGTTAGAAAATAATATACAGAATAGGATTTTATTTTGAAAAGAGGAATGATTTACAAAACATGGGAGAAATGTTAGTAGTGATGGTTTATTGGTGGTGGAAATGTGAGTGATTTTCACGCTTCTATTCTTTTATATTTTCTACAAGGCAGCCTTGTGTTTGATGATGACAAGGAGTTGAGCAGAGCCACCCATTACCAGAGTAGGGTCTCCCTTGTCACGTTAGGAAAGCTCCTACGCTTCTCATAGCTCTCATTCTGCTTTGTTTGAGACAGGGTCTCACTGTGTATCCCTGACTGGCCTGGGGCTAGTGATATAGACCAGGAATGCTTTGAACTCACAGAGACCTGTCTGCCCTCTGCCTGCCAAGTGTTAGAATTAAAGACATGCACCCTACCCTCAGAACTTCTCATAAATCTCCCCCCCCAAGACAGTGTTTTTCTGTAGCTTTGGAGCCTATTCTGGAAACTAGCTCTTGTAGACCAGACTAACCTCAAACTCACAGAGATCTGCCTGCCTCTGCCTCCCGAGTGCTGGGATTAGAGGCAAGTGTCACCACTCCCAGGTTTAAATCTTAAATCTCAGATTTCACCATTGAAATTAAAACAGCCCTTTTGGCCTGCAAGGTGGGGACATTGGACCACAGTCTCAGCCAGTCTGGAGACTGTTCTGCCGTCCTTGGCTTCAGGTATACTCTGGAGTCTTTGCAGGGTATCGAGCACAGGCTATAATATACTGATGGGTCACTGCAGAACCAGTAGCATTTAGTGTTACTTTTAGCCATGTACCAAAAAAATAACTCCCAAAACATGGTCCCTTCAGACATGGCCTAATTCATGTGGCTCTGAGCCTACGACCTGGGCTGATACTAAGGAATCATCTTAGCAGAAGCACTGGCTTTGAGATCTGATAGCTGGGGGACTCACAGCCCAGACACTCTCCTTTTGAGGTAAAGTCTGGCCACCAGATTGTACAATAAGGAACCAACTTCAGGTCTGTACTTTGGTCACGAGGCTGTAAATTTCAAAGTGTTAAGGAACAGGTCCTGTACCCCTGGAAAGTAAGTTAGAATCAACAAGTTGTTATTACTGAATGAGTGAACAACACCAGGGTTTAAAGAGGTCTGTCTAAGTCAATCTCAGCAAATGTCAGGCTTTCAGACATGATTCCTGTGGTGGTTTGAATGAAAACAGCCCCCACAGACGCATAGGGAGTGCACTATTAGGAGGTGCAGCCTTGTTGGAAGAAGAGTGTCACTAGGGCTTGAGGTCTCGGTGTCTCTCAGCTCACTTCTTGCTGTCTCCTGATCTGGATGTAGAACTCTCGGCTTCTTCTCCAGTACCATGTCTGCCTGCACACCACCACGCTTCTCACCATGATGAAAATGGGCTAAACCTCTAAACTATAAGCCAGCCCCACTAAACATTTTTCTTTATAAGAGTTACTGTGGCTGGGCAGTGGTGGCACACGCCTTCAATGCCAGCACTTTAGAGAAAGAGGCAGGCAGATCTCCATGAGATCGAGGCCAGCCTGGTCTACAAGAGCCAGCTCCAGGACAGCTAGGGATGTTACACGGAAAAAACGTGTCTCAAAAAACAAAAACAAACATACAAACAAAAAAGGGTACTGTGGTCATGGTGTCTCTTCACAGCAATAGAACTCACTAAGATGAGTTCTCATCTCTCAAAATGATTACTCTTAGATATCTGCTATCTTATTTAGGGTTACTATTGCTGTGATGAAACAGCGACCAAGACCAAAACCAAAAGAAAAGGGTTTATTTCCCTCACAGTTCTGTCATCAGAAGCAGTGAGGGCAGAAACTCATACAGGGCAGGAACCTGGAGGCAGGAACTGATGCAGAGACCATGGAGGGGTGCTGCTTATTGTCTTGTTCATTATGGCTTGCTCAGCCTGTTTTCTTCCAGAACCCAGGACCACCAGCCAAGGGGTGGCCCCAACCAACAGTGGGCTGGGCCCTTCCCCATCGATCACTAATTAAGAAAATGTCCTACAGTCAGATTTACGGAGGCGTTTCTCAATTGAGTGTCCCTCCTCTCTGATGACTCTAGCTTGTGTCAAGTTGACATAAAACTAGCCAGCACATCTGCCTCCAGAAAAAAATTAGCCACTTTTGTAAAATTGAAAGACTTTCCTCCTCCTTAGCTATGAAATGCTATGACCTTGTGAACCCTTCTGCTTTGATCTGTAGTTTGTTTTACTACACACACACACACACACACACACACACACACACACACACACACCCCTAAGATTTCTACAGGCAACCTCTAAGCACTGCGCTAACATACCGGAGTTAACAGGAACAGCTAGACATGAGCTACAGAAGCCAAAAAGCAAGGTTGATACATTAAGAGACTTTCCCATAACTATGGACTTTGATGAATTAGTTCTTTAATTTTGTTTTGGCAGGTGGTGCTGTCTATGAGCTGAGTTTTTTGGCCTGAATGGTATTTCCACCATGGAGTCAATTGTGCTAAGGTCAAATTTAATTTAGAAATGGAAAATGGTCTTTCAATGCCTGATGTAATGGCAAATCCCTATAATCCTGGTACTTGGAAGACAGAGGTAGAAAGGACAGTAAGTAGTCCAAGGTCATCTTCCACCACATAGGGAGTTCAAGGACTGTCTGGAGCACACGAGACCCTGCCTCAAAGCTACCAGAATTAGTGCTAAGAGGCTGGGGTGCCACTTGGTTGGCAGGGTGCTTGTCCAGCATGCACGGGGTCACACTTAAGTTGTTTGTCAACCAATTGGCATTTACTCACCAAACAGCTGCCTTTTATTAAAGAGTATAAAAATTTCCAGATGACTCTATCATCCAAGCTCAGATTCAGGTTCTGCCCCAAAGATAAGACTGCACGCTTGCCTCTGTCCTCATGTAGGCATGGGTGCACATACCCAGAGGAACAGATACGCAGATGTATACGCACATATGCAAGTGTGTATCTGCTAAAAGATGGTGAGTACTGAGGAGAGTGGGGAAGTGGTGGCAAGGATGCTCTTTGGGTAAGACCGTCCTGATTAAAACCACAGTATACAAGAAAGGTTCCTGAAGTGTGAAGGTGGTTATGGCCCAAAGGCCACAGGGGAGGGAGTGCCCTGAGCCCTGGTGGTTGCTGGCTGCAATGCAAAGCAGAAAAGGCAGACCCCAGACCTCACCCCGACAGGACAGAACGTGCTTGGCAATTCTCAACCCCTCTGGGTCCATCAGAATGAAAGTAATCGAATGACCGTGAAGATTTGAGAAATTAAATTCTTTGGTCCCCTCTGTGATTCTTACAATGCTAACAGAGAAGCATCAGTCACATCTCTCTGCTCTATCCCCAGACACCATGTCCCTACTGCCACTCACTGTATTACATCACACAAAATAAAAGGAAGGTCACCCTCCTGGACCACCGTAGTCATTGATTGAGTTACTAGCTTCTAAGAGGGTTAGATTCTGTCCCCTTTCCCCTTTAAACTGGTCTCTCATAAATCAGTCAACTTTCTCCAGAGGGCTCACTCACTGCAGACCTCAAGGCTGCCGGGAGCAGCAAAAGACATCCTTTTTACCTCTGCTCAGAGGCCATGCTGCCTGGGTTCCAATTCTGACTCTGACACCAACCTGTGTCTTGGTCTCTATCTGTGAAGGTGTGGGGTGTGTGCTGTGTTATACAAGTAGATTTGTGGTGTGGGTTATGTGGAGGAATGTATGCTAGGTATGCTTAGACAAAACCGGGTATTCCACAATCAGTCTGAGCTTGAAAATCATACATAAAATATTTTGAGACATTCACGATATCTAGTTTTCACAGAGGTTCTGAGTGGGGAGAACCACAGGTCTGACGGTTCATCCACACACATGCACATGCACATTTACACAGAGACAAAAAGCCTCCTGACGGCAGACAAAAGCAACTTTCCAGGGCTAGGAGGCCAGCAATCCAAAATTTAAAGGTGAATCCTGAGTTGGCTTTGCTGAATTTAGAGCAATCTACTTGACAGCAGTCTTCAAACTCTAAGTAAGTGCCTTGGGTTACCAGGTAGTCCACAATATAAGAAATGTCCAGGATAAGCCAGGTGCAATGTGGTGCATGCCTACAATATTAGCACTCAGGAGGCTGGAGCAGGAGGTGAAAAGGGGGGAGGGGAAGGAGGAGAAGATGCCAAGAAACCATCCTTGCATGCACAAGAACTCTTCTGTCACTCACTAGTCTTTTTTTTTTTATAAAGATTCTTAATGTCTATTTGTATGCCTGAGTGAATTTATATGTCCTGTCTTAGTTAGAGTCTCTATTGCTATGGTGAAGAGCTGTGACCAAAAGCAAGTTAGGGAGAAACGGCTTACACTTCCACATTACAGTCCACCATGAAGGAAGTCAAGGCAGGAACTGAAGCAAAGGCAATGCAGGAGTGCTGCTTACTGGCTTGCTCCTCATTGCTTGCTCAGCCTGCTTTTTCATTCATCTCCAGGACCACTTGCCAAGGGGTGGCACCATCTATAATGGGCTGGGCCCTTGTATATCAATCACTAATAGAGAAAATGCACTACATCTTATTGGAAGCATCTTCTCAATGGAGGGATCTCTTCCCAAATAACTGTAGTTTGTGTCAAGTTGACATAAAACTACCTGGGACATGCACCATGTGCACGGAGGTGCCTTAAGGTCGGGGCGGGGGGGAAAGGGGGAGGCAAATAACCAGGAACTGGAGTTATGGATAACTAGCTACAAACCACCTGAGGTAATTGCTAGAAACTGAACCCCAGGTCATCCTCAAGAGTAGTAAGTGTCCGTAACTGCGGCACCATCTCTCTAGCCCTCATCAACAATCTGCATCCACCTGACTGCTCTGCCCTCACACTGCTGGTGAGTTCTATGCTGTATTGATTACGAACCCTAGGGAGGTTTGTCGAGGGGCAGTACACCCAGCACATTCAGCTTTGGGAGGAGACTGAACAAATTTCAAATTGGGAATCAAATGAAAAGAATCCATATCAATGCCCAGTAATGTCCCGAGCATGAGGGTGGGGGCAAACACTGGGGTCGCAGCATCAGTATGCCCACCAATAGGATGCATCAGGATCAGAGCTACGGCTGCTGGGAATGCCCTCTGGGGTAGCCTCAGCCCCTACACACTCCTGCTTCTAAAGAGAGAGAAGATAAAACCATGGATGGAGGCAGGACTTTAAAAGACAGAAGAAAAAAAAAAAGATGGCACACCAAGGAAGGAAATTGTTCATAATTCCATAAAAGATGAAGTGAGTATGTGTTTGCTAAAGAAATCTACATGTGAAATGGTTAAGTGGAGAAGATTCTCAGAAGAAAATGGAAACAGACCTGAGGCAATTAAATGACAGGAAGTGGCCGTGGTGCTGCTTACAGGCTTGCTCCTCATGGCTTGCTCAACCTGCTTTCTTCTCAAACCCAGGGCCACCAGCCCCGGGGAGGTGCCACCCATAGTGAGCTAGGCTCTCCCACATCAATCATTAATCAAGAAAATGAGCCATAGGCTTGCCTACAGGCCAGTCTGGGGCACTTTCTCAACTGAAGGTGCCTCTTCCAAAATTCCAATCTATCTTATGTGCAGTTGACATGAAACTAGCCAGCCCAGAAGCCGTGACCAAGGAAGCAGTGCTTCCTCAGTGGCCGCTAACCTGGAGAGAGTCACATCTCAGATGGGATCCTATAGAAGGGTTGAGTCTGACCCAAATGCTAAATATAATAAAAACAGATTTTTGTATACCACCCAGTGAGTGTAAACTAAGAATCCAGATGTGAAGTACGCAGAGGGCTCTTGGCTCAGGGTTGGTAGAGGTGAAATGAGTATATCCATGTTTCTGCCCAATGGGACAGTGCCTGTTTAGCTTGGAACCCAGGCCAGAAGCAAATGTTCTTCTAAAATAGCAAAATACAGATTTATGCACAAAAAGTTATTTATACATAAAAAGTTATTATAATGTATAAAAATTATACGTCAAGATACTCAAAAGGAAACAGATATCAAGAGCCACAATTTTTGCTGAATGAAATGATTATAATGGTTATTTTATTCTTTTTTTTTTAATCTGTGAAAGAAATTGATGATGCAGGAGAAGAAACTGCCACAGTCAAGGCTGCGCTCCAGCTTACGATAACACAGAAGGGTTTGAAGTGAACTGAAGAGTCTTATTCGCCCCAGCCCCAACTATTCCCTGCCTGCCGCCACCTAAATTTATTCCTGGCCAGTATTCAAAAAAATAAAAATAAAAATAAAAATTGAAGAGTCTCAGTCAAATTTGCTTTTCAGAAAAATAACGAGTTTGTGTGTGTGTGTGTGTGTGTGTGTGTCTCAAATACTTCATGGGACATACTTATAGGACCAAAGAAAAAGTTTGTCATTTACCTGAAATTCACATTTAATTGAATACCCTTTTATGAAACTTTAATCTGGCTCCAAAGCTGCAGACAGAGGTGGGATGGAACACCTATAAGGATGAGATTTCCAGCATGGGCAGGTGGCCTTTGATCCCTGCTCCAAGGCCCTGGAGGCCCTGCTCCTCTGAAGCCATAAAAGTAGATGTTCATGTCCCCCTTAAGAGGCCAAGGCTGGTGCTAATCACCTAAGCCAAAAAGAGAAGGAGCAGCAACTGTCACCCGCACCCAGGGGGTGCTCTAGGGGGAAAGATCGTCACGACCAGCCCTGTAAAACAGAGGGTGGCCCAGGCCACCCTGAACTTGGGAGGGGTTACTGTGGGGACGTGGCTGAGAGGAGTCGCAGAAATACATGAGAGGATAGCAAGTTCACACTGTAGGACTCAGGGTAGGGGCTGGGTACCCTAGTTCCTGAGCATGGAGCTCAGGCTGCCTCCTCGGCTGCCTCGCGCCCCCTGGTGGCCACAGCTACTCAAGCCACTTCTGCATTCCTGCCTCTGCTATTCCAAAATCGAGGGAGAGGGGGTCCTTGGGGAGTAGTGCTTCCTCAGTGGCCACTAACCTGAAAGCATCACTTTCGCTGTCTCTACAGATACAGTGACTATCACCTCAAGTTGGTCACAGCATCTACCCTGCCATCAGTTCTAGCTACAGAATGGGGCCTCATGTTCTATGGCCCAGGAGAGAGCACCACCTTGTCTTAAGGTATCTTTTCCAACTGAAGTCTGAGCTCAAAGCAGCCTAGTGCCTTACAGACCCCATGAAATGACCCCTAGGTGGAACAAGTGGGTCCCATCTTTTCAAATAGTAAGCTTTTTGGGGAGGAGAGTTGGTTTTTTTGAGACAGGATTTCTCTGTAGCGTTGGAGCAAATAGTAGGCTTAAGTGGTGGGGATGTAGCTGTGGTAAAGTTCATATTCAGCCCGCCTGAGGTCTCCATGCCCGACATCTCAAATATAAAGCTTGTAAGAGAGGTGCAAACAGAAGTGGAAAGATGGCTCAGCAGTTAAGAATACTTACTGCACTTGCTGAGGAGTGGGGTTTACTTCCCAGCACCCACACCAGGAAGCTCACAGCTGTTTGAAACTCCAGTGCCAGAGGATCCGATGCCCTCTTCTGGCCTCCGTGGGCGCTGCACCCATGTGAGTCAAGAACTTGCTCATAGAACAAACACATAAAATGAAAAAAAAAAATAAGGTACAAGTAAAAGGCTGTACAGTGAATGCCTTAAAGAAGCAGAGTGCACAGCTGGGCAGGAGGTGGTGGTGCACCCCTTTAATCCCAGCACGCACAGAGCAGAGGCAGGTGGATCATGGAGTTCCAGGCCAGCCTGACAACCAGAACTACACAGAGAAAACTGGGAGAGGGGAGCTGGGGGAGGGGGAAGAGGATTGCTCTTTCCTGTGGAGGGAATCCTGCCATTAGATGCCTTTTGACACCACACTGCAGAGCCACTGTCCTGGGGCTCCAGATTGCAAGCCTACCAAGGATATTGCAATCCATCTGGTATCTACAATCCTGTGAGCTTTAAACCAGCCTCTGCTGGAGTGTGTGTGTGTGTGTGTGTGTGTGTGTGTGTGTGTGTTAATAAAGAGAGAGGGAGAAGGAAGATGCTGTTGTGTAGACTGAAGCATCTTCCTGCCCCTAGAGAGATGGGGGAGGCTCACGACATTCCACATTCTCATGACATGTATAGGGCTCACAAGGAACCCCTGAGGTTCCCAACAGGGAGCTGCTAAGAGCAGCATTTATTCTGTCACAGGGTCTGAGAGAGGTGTAGCCAGGCTGCGGCTGCGGTCCCTCGGTTGTTGCCATTAAGCTATCCCCTAGGCTCTGCTCGCCAAGGATTTAGCTGGAGCTGGAGGGGCCACTTCAGAACTAGAGCCCATAGCTCTTCAGAGGAGACTTTGTTTCAAGCGGGTCTCAGCATAGGATTGCCCATTTCTCAGTGCCAGTGAACCAAGAGTCACATGGGAGACAGTAAACTCCCCAGATGGAAGCTATGATGTCACCTATAACCAGTCCAGTCCTTAAAGTAGCTCATCACCACTGCTGTCCACATACTACTGACCACAGGGCCTACACCTGCTCTATGGGAGGGAACCACACAATGATGAGAGCCAGGAGGCAGGGGGTTACTGTCTTGGAGGCTGCTCGCCATAACCTTTATACATATTTTAACACAATTATCTATTGTTAATTGCTAGCCATTTGGGTTGCTTCTAGTTTGGGCTGTCACTCAAAGCAATTCTTCAAACATTCTTGCACAAGACTATGGGACATATGTGCACACATTTCCATTGGGTAAAGAAAGACTTAGACATGTAACTGCAACTTGGTGGCTGATGACAATCTATGTACAATGGGATTTACAGGTTTAGCTTCTACCAGGATAGTAAGCAAGTTCCAAATGTTACAGCCCCCAACCCCTACATCCAATTAGCTTCTTCAATTTCAGTCATTCTAGTCAGTTCAGAGTGGGATTTTGTTGTGCTTTAATTTCCCTTTCCCTGATAAAGATCCTCAGTAGCTTTTCAGGGATTCATTGGCCATGATGACGTTGGGTTTTATGAAGTGTGGTAGACATGAGAAGAGGATCAGATCATCAAGGAAGGACTTCCTGTCCACCTGCAGGGCATATGGTCAGCTGAAGACAGCTAGCAGCACTTTGGAATCTGCCTTCACCACACAGAACCATTTTGAAAGGTTTTTGTTTTTAATCACGTGTACATGTGTAGAGAGGGTATGTGTACATGAGTGCACTGCCCATGGAGACCAGGAGAGGGTATCAGATCTCTTAGAACTGAAGTTACACAGTTTTGGGCTACCTGATATGGGTACTAGGAATCAAATCCCGGTCCTCTGGAAGAGCAGAAAGGGTTAGCTGCCCAGCCATCTCTCCAGCCACATGCAGAACCTTTTACTCAAGGTCACCTCTGGGTCTCACAGCTTTGACTTGGTGAGAGGGGCACAGACATGGCCATCTGACAGTATAGGGCAATGAGCAGTGTTCTCGTGGGAGCTTCCTGTCAGGTGCGCCCAGGCTTGGCCAGGTCCAGCTTCTTTCCCTGTCCAAGATGCTTCCTCCCTCATTTTGTTCACAAGAGTCTTGATTCCTTAGGAACATAGTAGGGAAAAAAGAAATTTCTTGTACTTCAAACCCCTCAAGATCTGCCCCTGAAAACTGGGAAGGGCCCTTTTTCAATTCAGTAGCCTATTTTCCTCTTGAGTTCCCCCCTTTCTGAGGTTAGCTTTTTATACTCCCTCATTGTCTTTGAAAAACAGGAGAATCATTGCTCAAATACAATTCGATTTCTCAATTTGATTTATCCTTTGGGGAATTTCATTGCATCCTGTTTAAAAATTCTATTCCTACCCTTGGGTCATAAATATATTCTACATTATATTTTAAAAGACCCCATTGTTTTGCCTTTCAAAGTTAGAATTAGATGCCCCTGCGTTTAATTGTTTGCAAGGCATGAAGCAGGGCCATGCTTTATTCTTTCCCCCAAATGGACATGGTATCATCTCAATACTGTATTCTGAAAATGCCTTTCATCACACACACACACACTCAGCTCAGTATATACGTCATGTGTGTTCATCTACAGATGTGGATCTGCTTCTGGATCCCCTTCTCTTTGGTAGGCTCCTATCCCAATACCAAACTAGATCTCCTTGCCCCTCTCTATTTTTGTTTTATTGTGGTAAACTACACAAAATCCAAGTTACCAAATTAGTCATCTGCACGCATCCTCCAGTGGTATTTAGTACACTCAGCATGAGCAATCATCATCGCCATCCACCTCCAAAGAACGTTCCATCTTGTAACAGAGGTGGTGTGCCCTTTGAAAACTAACGCCCCACCTTCCCTCCCTGCAGCCCCAGAAACTACCATTTTACTTTCTGTCCCTCATATCTGGGCAATGCTAAGGTGCCTCAAATACCTGGTCACATAGCACTTATCTTTTGTGACTTTTATTTCTCATAGCACAATGCTGCCTGTGATGTCGTGGTTCTTGTGTGCTTTAGCATACATCAGAATCTATTTTCTTCTTAAGGCTGAATAGCCGGTTTGTCTGTTCGTTCAACAGTAGGTATTTGAGTTGTTTCCACTGTTCAGCTATTTGCAGCAGTGAACGTAGTGTACCAACATCTACTGCCGTCTTTCAGGTACACGACAGAGGAGGCACTTCCGCACTGGCTGACAAGTCTATTCCTTTCGGAGGAGCTGTTGTGGAGGGAGCATTTGAGTATGCCTCCAACAGCACCCAAGAGTCCCAGCTTCCTTGCCTTACTGACATCCGCACTTCTGTGTTGTGTCATCGAGCAACTTCAAGTGTTTACTCGCTGTTTTGAATCTTCTTTGAGAAATGCTTATCCAAGCCTTTGTCTAATTTTGAACCAGGTGGTTTGTCTTTTGGTGCGTTTATAGCTTTCTATATACTCAGGATATTAATCTCTTGTCATATATATATGATTTAAAAATATTTTCCCACTTTGTAGTTTTTCTCTAAGTCATCCTCTTCCCATCTTTCTTAAAAAGATGTTTCCTATAGCCCAGGCTGCCCTGAAATTTTGATCCCCGCAAGAGCTAGGCTTATAGGCATTTAATTTCCATGAAATCTATTTTTTAACTGTGTTGTGAATGCCTTTGGTGTCTTATCCAGGTGATAATTTCTGAATCTAAGAGCATGACGATTTTCCCTTTTTTTTTTTTCTAAGAGTTTTTGTAGCCTTAGCTTTGACTTGGCTATTATGACAATTAGGTCTTTGGTTCTTAGTGAATTAATTTTTATATATGATGTTAATAAGATTTCAATTTCACTCCTTCACTTATGCATATCCAGTTTTTTTTCCAGTACCATTTATTGAAAATGCTTTCCCCAACTGACTGATCTTTACATATTTGTTAAAAAATTATTTGGCCATGACAAGTGTGGTGGTGCATGTCTTTAGTCCTAGCACTCCTTAGTCAGAGGGAGGCAGAACTGTTTGGCTCCTAGAACTGTCTAGAGAGTTCAAGGCCAGCCTGGTCAATACAGAAAGTTCCAGAACAGCCAGGACTACATAGAGACTCTATCTCAAAAAGAAACAAACAAACAAATAAAAACCCCGAAACAACACCAATTATTTGAGCATATATGCAAGGGCTTATTTCTGGATTCTCTATTCAACTTCTTAGTCTGTGTGTCAGTCTTCATGCCTGTAGCATGCTGTTCTGATGACTGAAGTAAGTTTTAAAGTGATGGTAAGTGGCTCCTTTAGTTTTCTTCTTCTTTTTTCAAGGGCTCCCTTGAAATTCCACATGGAGTTTAAGACAGTTTTTTCTATGCATGTAGAACAGAAACATAATAAACCAAATGGAAACTCTGGGGATTGCACTGACCACTGAGTTTCAGCCTTCCTAGTCATGAGCATGGGATCTACTTATTTATGTCTTCATTTCTTTCACAATGTTTTATAGCTTTCAACACCTTGGTTGAGTCCCAAGACTTTTTATTCCTTTTGATGCTACTGTAAATGGAATTGTTTCTCTGAATGCCTTCTCAGACTGTTCATTGGACATGTACAGAGATGCAACTGACTTCTATGTTGAGTTTGTATTCTGTGTCTTTGGAAAAGTTCATTTGATTCTCTACATGCAGAATCATAGCACGTAAACAGACATGATCTCACTTTCTTCTTTCCAATTTTCACACCTTTGTCTCTTTCTTGCCTAATTGCTCAAGGCTTGAAATTCCAGCTACATGTTGAATAGAAGTGAAAATGGGCATCCTTGCCTTGTTCCTGATCTTAGAGGGAACATGTGGGCTTTTCCCATCATGCATTATGTCCACTGTAGGTTATTTGTGTGGCTGGGGTTTTTTGTTTGTTCAGTTGGTTTTTTGTTTAGTCTGTGTGTCAGTTTATTTTTGAGACCGGGTTTCTCTGTGTAACAGCCCTAACTGACCTGGAACTAGCTCTTGTAGACCAGGCTGGCCTCGAACTCACAGAGATCTGCCTACTTCTTCGTGTGGCTTTGCTAATTCTTCTCTTTTACTCTCACTTGCACTCTACAAGTGAGAACTGCAAGTTGGAACTGCTCATATGAATACCAACACCATCTCCTCTGGCGAACAAGTCAATTCCCAGTCCTCATTTGCTCTCCCAGCAGCTGAGAACACAAGGAAAACTCCAATCCTGGCAGTGTGCTCTTGGGGCTTGCAGACACCGTACTCTCTGGCTTGCTCCTTGACACTTTCCTTCTTGCCCCAATGTCACACTTACTCCTCTCCAGCCTCATCCCTCTCCATTTCTGGGGTAATCTCAGACTTTATTACTAGCAGGAACTGCAGGCTCATATCCAGTTGCCTTCCTTTTCCTTTAAATAATCTCAACGTAACATGATCAATACTGAACATGTGACCTTGCCCCAAACCTGCTCCATGTCTTATCTTTTCAGCTCATGCAACTCCATTTAATTGCTTAGATCCCCAACCCCAAAAGCATTTAATCCTTTACCTCATAACAGTACATCCAGTTTACTAGGAGAATCAAACGTGCCCAGCTCAAATCTAAGCTCTGCCTGCTCCCCATGCCCATAGCTGCCCATGTTTAGAGTGTGTCCACCCATCTCAGTTAATCTACTCAAGATATTCCCTCCCAGACACAACCAGAGGTTAACTCCCAGGCACGGACTATCTTCTAAGGACTCTAGATCCTGTAAAGTTGATAATATTATCAATACCACACCACCCAGTATGGTGGCACACACGTCTGAAATCCTAGCACTTGGGAGATGGAAGCAAGAGGTTCAATGTGCAGCAAGTTTCCACTGGGAATAAAACCTCCCAATTTGGAGGGAAGCTGCTTAAGATACAGAATGTTAAAGCAGATGTGAAGAAACAAGGGTATGTTTTGTTTGTTTTCTATTGCTGTTTTTAGTTTTTTGAAACAAGCTATCTGTATGTAGCCCTGGCTGGCCGGAAACTGGTTATGCAGACCAGGCTGGCCTCAAACCAGAGATCTGCCTGCCTCTGCTTCTCCAGTGCTGGGATTAAAGGCCTGTGAACCTTAAACCACCACTCCCACCAGGATGTTTTAAAACAGGATGTTAAAAGGGAGGTGAAACACTCCATCCTGCAGGGAAGCTTGCCAAATTCAGGAAATAAATAATGCAAAGGCTTCAGCTGATCCTCTACCTATTTCTCCCTAAGCACATGGAGCTTTAAGGACTGCTGAGGCACTTTCAGATAAACCAAGCTGCCTCAGAAGAGGCTCAGACCAAGTGAGCTACTACAGACTGAGCAATGTACCCTGGCTTTCCAGACTGTGTGAGCTGCCATCCATGCTGGGGTGGGGGGGCACACTTTGGTGAATCAGCTGTCTTTGACTCATTTCTGCTTCTGTAAGTAACCCCAATAAAACTCAGTTCAGCGAGTTGGATTTCCGTACTTAGCATTGATCTGTCATCATCAGTTCCCTATTTAGGGTTCACATCTCCCCAAGAATTGTGTCCCATAACAATCAGCAGTTCAAGATAATCCCCAGTTATGTAACAAGTTTGAAGCCAGCCTTGGCTACATGAGACACTTGTCTCAAACACAAAGAACATTACTTAACTCTTACGTGTATTAGACACACACAACACACCTTTTAGAAACATGGATTCTCAGTCTGCATGGGAAACATGAGGAGTCTCACCCTCGAATATATGAGCAGGACAATACTCATGTTTCAGTTCAAGAGTGTGCCATGCAGTGAGCTAGATCATTTACTTTCTAAGTCTCATGTTAGGGGAAACAGCATATATAAGGAACTCATGAATATTGTGCCCCACATGGGGAATCTTAAGTGTGTCTTATTTTATTGTGAACATAATTGCTGGGGTGAATTTTTGTAACTGGGTGCCAACAAAAATAATTGATAAGAGATTTTAGGAGCTTGAATTTAAACCTAGTGCTCACTGTTGGAACAGCACTCTTCAGAGAACCAGCATGCTTAGTTTTGCTTTCATCTTTAGCCTTCTGCCTTCATATCAACATCACAGAAACTCTCCAAGTCAGGCCTGTAATCCCAGCAGGAAGATCGAAAATGCAGGGCCAGCCTTGACAATTTACTTAAAAAGTTGAATAAATTCATAGAAAAAAGTTTAAGGTGTGTGTGGGAGGTGTGTAGCTCAGAGGTAAGAACACTTATTACTTAGCATGCCCTAGGCCCTAGAAATCTATTGGGCAAGGGGCAAAAGTCTCTAAGAAATGAAAACAATTTGCTCTGGTAAAAGGGATGGATATCTTGAGCAGATCCTTATATTCAAGACTGGGGAGAACACACCACTCCTCTCTAGATAGTTTTACAACTGTTAACACTTGAGTCTCTTACTTGAGAGGGATTTTAAAAATACCTTCATGCTTTTAGCTAACACAGGTTCACCCAACCTGGAATCTCACAAAGCTGGACACAACTGGATCTCACATTACTCCAGCCTGGGAACTCTGAGCTAGGGGCTGAGACTGAGTTTTGTGTAATCCCAGGTCCACTGTCTGCAACTCTCAAGGGTAGGCAGGCTAGTGAAGAGTGGTTAGTTTACACCCTGGATATGATTTATCAGCTTCCATTTCCATGCATGCATTGGAAAGACAGAGAATGAGAGTTTTGGGATGGGCATGAGGATGCCTGGGTTCTGAAGGTCTTCAGATGTGACAAATCCCTTCTCTTCTCTGGCCCTTTGTTCTTATGTTCCTCCTTCACACCATGTCTGACCCTCAGAGGGACAAGGAGCCAGTGGCTTCTGAGCAAAGCTGAAGAGATTCTCTCAGCACTTCAATCACTCCTGCATGCAGGGAACATCAAGCTGAAACCCCAAAGGTTCTGTTTTCTTATGATGCTTTGCTTTGGAGGGGTTTAGGCCAACTGGAGGCTGAGCACCAAATGCAAAGAAAATTCCAGAAATTTGGAGGTAAATGAAGGGCTTTTTAAAGAATACTCTAAAAAATTGTTCTTTGAAACACACCAAAATATTAAAATTCTTCTCAAACCTTAGTATTGCCAAACTTAAATTTCATATGAAACATGTTGCTCCTGAGGTGTCACTCCTGACATCAGGTGAGATAACCTGTCATTAAGTCAGCAGACTTGAAAGGCACAGGGGCTTGCCGTGTGCAAAGAATCGCTGCATTGGATCATAACACTACAGTCTCATCCCCATTCTCCAAAGCTCTTCTCATAGAATCACATTAATCCTTATAATTTCCATCATAATAGACTCAGGCTTTCAGGCAGAGGTGAGTAGGTGGGGCAGGAGCTCCTAGGGATCGTGGGAAAATACAACCAGGTCCTGAGGTCGAAGTTCTGAGCCAAAGAGGTTGCAGCCCATCACATAGACACCTCTCCTGCCTCTCCTTTCTCCTTGCCACGGCCCTGTGTTTAATGTGTTGTCTAGAGGAACAGTGAGCTTTGAAGGAAAGGACTAGAGTCCAAAGAACATGGCAGAGATTTAAGAAATTGGAGAAACTGTGGATATGATAATGAAGTAGGATGGCTTCACAAGACAGGGACAATGGGTAGTAGTGACATAAATGAAGGAGCTAAGTTACCCCAGTCCTCTTACTAGATGTCACATTCCCCAGGGAATCCTCTAACTAGACCAGAAATTCTAGCCTGTCACTGAATTTGGTCACCATCCCTCTTCATCTGTATTATCTCCAGTATCTCTAAGACATCAGCTAAAGACAGCAAGCAATCTACCCTCACTGGATAATGAGAACTAGTGATGCTGGTCAGAACAGTATTTCAGAAGTACTTCGATGATCTCAACCAGAGGCCTAACAGCAACCTGGCAGGATGCTATCGGAAGGGTACAGATGGCAATAATGAAAGTGTCTATGGCTACCATATACAACAGATATAATGCTCACTTTTCAGACACCCCCTTCCTATTGTAACAGACTGAATTCAATTTAGAAAGTTCTGGATTTTTTTGTAGTTGCATATAAGTGAATCATCTTCAAATTGAAACAAAACTATCCCTAGTAGGAAGACACAACATTTGCAAGAGGCTTAAATGCACACTGTTTTCAAGTGAGAGGTTTAATCTTTTTTTTTTTTTTTAACTAAGAACTTATTCCCCTGAAAGTAAGTGTCCTAGGCCTCTTGGTGCAATATTCTCTGTGCATACAAAATTTGACGTGCTGGAAAGCCACTGCCCATTGTTTCTTACCTTTCTGCACACTAGTGAGTGCACACACACACGATTTGGTTCCATTCTGCCTTCTCACAGATGTGCATCCAGACAACAGCCATGGAAGAGAGGCATCATTTCCCTCATGCAGAGGGCATGTTTGCTGTTACAACAGTAAAGAGTGAACAGGTTTGTCACCCATCTTTTTAAAGGGCTAGATCTGTTGACATGCACATCTACTTGAACTACTTGGCACTGCCCACGTGAAACTTGGAGGACAGGAGCAGAGTGGGTGACACAAAGCTCATGCCGTACCTGACCTGGGAACCAGAGCCAGAGCCAGAGCTCCCAACAATATAGTAGATTAGCTTGCACAAAGAGAAAAACAAGAGACCCTTCATAGCTGAAACCATACAAAAAATGAAATTGTATGAAGAGCATCATCTCACCTGACTGCCACTTCTTTCAAGTGGTATTCTGTAGTTCTAGCACACTGGATTCACAGCAGACTATCTCTTGGCGTTTGCTACAAATGGGTTTACCTTCCACCCAGATGCACATTTAACATAGTGAAGTACACAGGTAAGGAGACAAGGGTTGATAGGGAGTGGATACAGAAGTTTGAAGGGGAAGAAGGAGGTAATTCTAGGAGATGCAGATAATCCAGAAAACATTTTTAACTGGGCACAGCAGTCCCAGTTGTTCAAGAGACTTGAGGAGGATTTTGAGTCCAGGAACTTGAGGCATGGCTGAGAACATGTAATAGCCCATCTCAAAAGAAATTTTTTTTCATATTTGAGGTTTTGGTTTAGTCCCAACCATTCTTTAAAGAAAATTAATTATGGTCCTATCGCCCTCTACTGGAGCCAGGCTGGAAAATACAGCCGTTTACAATCTGCTTAGCCCTAAGTGGTAGCCACTGCTACCATTAAGCATGGTCCTTCCCACACCAGCATTTAATTTGCAGCAGCTACTGACTGCCCAGCTCATAAAAGCTACAGCATCCCCCCAATCCCCATCACTCCACTGCAAGGAGCATCCATCATCTTTGCTCTTGGGGGCAGCAGTAGATCTGGACACAGCAAAAGCAACCTTGCCTCCTGGTATCAGAGTATGTCACTGTCATCTCAAATGACACAGTGCCAACACCCTATCTATACCACAAAACAGTAGTATCCAAATGTTTTTGTCATGCACCCAAATCAGAAAAAAATATATAATGCACCAATAAATGTATTATTTATTTATAAATTATATAAGTGTACAACTGTACAATATATTATGTACATTATAAAACACACAAAAATAGAAATTTAAAAGGATGAGATTAAATACAAAGAATCATCATTTTAACATTTTCTCAATGGACTTATTATCTGCATACCCCTGGGATTTACACACCTGCCTGAAACCAGTCCTAAAGCATGCCCATGATTGCTATTTGGATTTTTAGCTTAGTTACAGGAAAATGTACAAGATCACATCTATTTTGTTTGTGAAGGTCTGTAAATAGCCCTAGTGTCAAGTTTAAGTGCATGACGATGCTAACTTCTTGGAACATATTTGAACTAATCACTGAACAGCTGGTAAATGTCATGCTCCAGTTCACCAATAGTTGTTTCACTTTAAGGCAGACTAAATAGGGGATTCACAGAGTTGAGAAAATGCTTCAAAAAAGAAGCATTTAAAAACAAAGGACAAGTCTTGCTTTATCCAAAGAGGATAAGGGGATGGACAAAGGTCAACTAACCCAACAGCTAGTCCCTAAAATAATAACAATAATTCCTCTGCCTAGTGAAAAGATGTGGGGGGGGGGTGGGGCATTCTAAGTACTGGCCACTGTGCAAAGGAAAAAGATTAAAATGAAATTCCCATCCATGTGCTGACCCAATCCAAGTAAGTTCTTAACACAAAGAGGGTCCACATAGCACAGTGCCTAAGTCACAGCGCCTGAACATGGAAACTCAGTACATACATGATAAACAATCCCTCAAAAACATGTAGGGTACCGAAGTGCATTTGAAATACAGATAATTACTAAACAAAACTCCAGTATATGGTAGGAGCTAGCTGGAGCAGATACCTGAATAAATGTAGTAAATGTGTTCAACAACAGGTGTGGTGGCTCTTGCCTGTAATCCTATCACTCACAAGAGGCTGAGGCTGGAGGATCACAAGGTCCATGACCTGGGCTACATTGTGAGTTCAAGGTCAGCCTAGGATATATATTGAGGCTCTGTCTCAAAAGCACAAAAACAAAATCAGAACATGCTAAGAAAGCCTCAATACATTCCTAACATGCAACTCCCTAGTTCCACATCAGGGGGTTGGCATGCTACTCCTACACCTCCTCTAGGGCTGAGCTTCCCAGCAGACAGCCTGTCCTTCTCACCCCTCGGTGCAGAGCAGAGAACAAGAGACTGCTCCATGTGTAGAATCTCATTCAATGTGCTCGATTCTTTTCAAATATCACAACATTTTAGAGAACAAAAACATCTAACTAATTTTGAGTCTGAGGCCTCAGTCAGGTCTTACAAAGCTAACCTTTGCACCTGCCACACTTTCAACTGGTAGTTAAGTCTCCTTGTGGAAGGCTGTACTTTGATGGATACTTTGCAAATTTAGAGATTAAAAATATTACACAATGTAAATAACTTAATTTCATATATAATCAATTTCATTCTGTATGTACACACTGTGTTTTAATTTATATATTCATTTATTCTATTGAAAGAATGTCAGTATTTTGAATAAGAGTAAAAACAAAGCATCACGCACAACTTTCAACCAGACACAAACCAGTACATATCATTAATCCCGCTGTGGAGAAAGAAGGGATGTGGAGTCTGGTGACTGAGTAGAGATGAGAACCCTAACTGAGGCCTTTCATCTAAGGTACTCAGAGGAGAACTGGTTCCTTAGGTTGGGGTGTTGATACATATCACAAAATAGACAAATTGTTGGGATTTCCAATCATGGAAGACATGCTGTTTTTGTAAGCATGGTGCTGTTAACGGGTTGTAAAATTCTCACCAGAGACTCTCACACCAGAGAAGCCAGTTGCCTGAATAAGCTCTGGAAAACAGCCACTAGAGGAGACTTTTCTTGAGCCATCTACTTCAGCAAAGCTGGAAATGCAAACACTACAATTCTGCTTGTCTAGTTTCCTCTAGCCTCTCTCCTTTCACCTGACACAAGCTGCTTCCCTCCCTCACAATTACATGTCTAGTAGCTACAACCAACAATGGAGCTTCCCAGTAAGATCGGATTTGAAAGAGAAATCCACCCACTACATAAAAACGAAACAAATGACTCAAACCCTCAGTAGCACAGGAAGGGAGGGCCTCATTCAACTAGTGAGCAAGGGTCTAATGACAACTTCAACTGTTAAGTGTTACATCTTAAAATTTAGAACAACAACAAAAAAAATCGTATTTTTGGTAATCTTCAAATTTTATTTCCAACTACTGTAGTAACAAAATACCAGTAATAATTTTGCATGAAGAGTAGCAACCTTTTAAATAAACAAGGTCATTAGTATTGCAACAGTACTTTGGCCTATGGAGAGTTTGACAGGATTATTGCAATCAGTCTTAGAGTATTGTAGACTTGTGTCCTCCATATCTAGTAATAAAAATATTCCTCTTACCTCAGTGACTCATCACACACACACATTACTCTGTGTTGAGACTGCCCTGTAGGTTGTACTAAATGAGAGAACAGCTCTTCCTCCTGGGTTTTCCAAGAGTATACAGAGATAGCAGTCACTTCCATAGTGAGGTACAATATTAAACTTTTAGTTGAAAAAAAATAAAAGATTAGCCTATTTATGCCCTTTCTCTAGGAGTAAAAAGACAAACACAATTACAAACATAAAATGAGTCAAACTTCTATTTTATTAACAGGAGTCCAAAATGAATACAAAAAATGTCTCCTTTGTATGCTGTAATTATTTTCTTTAAAAGGCTTCTGATAGTCAGGTAGATTAAAAGCTAAGAATGTAGTCCAGCTTTTATAGTGACCCTCTGCAAAAGACTGGATAACATGACCCAAGCATCAGAGAATGTGTGGTCCCGCAATCCCTTTCAGCCCTGAGCTTATCAGAAGAATGAGATCTTGCGCAGACACCAACTGAGGCTTTAAGAGGCTTTAAGCCGATAAAAGTCACTTTTGTAATGTCTGCTAACTCTGGGCTATTAAGAACGGAAAATTCTAAAATGTAGCCCTCTGTATTGTGTGGAATGTGTGAGAATGCTAAGATATGGCCAAGATGAAAATAAAGGTTTGAACTCATGTATGGAACTGTTACAATCTTATCATTTGTAAAATATTGATAAATGAATAACGGCTTATTAACAGATTAAAAAACTTGAGCAGATGTTACTTAAAACATATATGTGATGTTTTTCATAGTTTAATGTTTACTAAAACTAAAGCTGAACAAAGATTGTTTTTCATGTACCTTGACTCTGACTGAGACCGTAAACTGATAGGTAATGCACAGCCCACACTTCTGGACAGTTGTAACAACAAAAGATTTATTATCATTTTCAGATGATATAAATGCACCGCCCCATACCTGAAAGGCTTTAAATAATCCCCTTTCAGATTGTACACGGCATCACCAACTGCCTATTTTATGTATCCATTTCTAGTAAAGATGCCAACACTTCCCTCCACATCAGTTCTCACTGCTTCTGCTTTATTGTAATTTACAAAGCAGCAGATGTTTGCAAATATGTGCAAATGCTGTGGTCCACGTATACAGTGGTTAGTCATCACCTTCCTCTTCCTCCTCTTCTTCCTCAAAGCTATCTTCAAATCCCTCACTGTCTTCCTGGTCTTCATCACCTTCTATTGCTGTATCCCACTGGGGATGGTTTTCTGGCACAGGCTTGGCCTCATGAACTTCCAACTATAAAGAAGAATTAAATGTGTGTTAGAAATTTGGAAAGAAATAACGGAAGAAATACCTGGTAAAGGTTTTCTTTTATCATGGCAAATCACAAGGAAATGGGTTCTGTGGCACAACTCTAAATTCAGGACGTTCATTAAAAAGACACTTCATTCTACAAATGAAAATACTACACCTACTTACACAGGAATGGAGAAGAATTTCTAATATAATTTAGCATTTTGACCCTGTAGATGTGGAACCATTTAAGATTGTACTTCTCTGGCACAAAGTACTAACAGTCACGTTTCCTATGCACCAATACTGAGTAGTTATCTTATTAGTCTTTGGCTGAAGGAAGAAAAATTCAAGTATGCTTCCCAAAGATTAGTTGTGCAGTAAAATCCCAGGGCCGATGCAGGAAATAGACTCACCTTTACTGGCTCCTTTACTCTAACAGTGTAACAATGATTTTTCTCAATCTCACTAATGTAATAGAACTCTTTGGGTGAAAAGCTCAAGGGAAATGAATACTAAGTGTGCTTCAAGCCACACACAAAGTTTATGCTCTAAGATGATTAAAAACACAAACAAACAAACAAAAACCCTTCATTTCAGAAATCAATAAACACACCAATGAAGTCTGTGGTAAAAATCTGAGTTCTGCTCCCTACCCTCTCCAGCCTTTTTAAAGAAAACAGAACACATTTGATAAAGCCCTGAAAAGTACCACATAATATAAAACATTAAAAAAAAAACTACTAAAGAAACTTATAGTAGAGGTTCAAAGCTTCTTAAATATCTAACTAATACTGAAAGCACATGAGATGACCCTTTTTCCTTCCACCCACTCTGCATCTCAAAACTGAAAATGCTTCCCACACCTTCCTCAGGCTTTGCTCAAGGGTTACTAGACTCACATCTTCAGCAATTTCATTTATTTGTTTTTCATTAGTATTCTTACCTTCAGTGGTTTAATCTGATCCAAACCCATATAGGAGTCTGATCTCAGAAACACTGTATACTGATAATTTCCAGGCTTGCCTGGTGCAGGAAACTTCAGTTCTACCTAGGAAGATAAAATCAACACTTAGAAGTCTGTATTATGTAAATGAAACAACAGAATGCCTTTGAACTTCCTACCTCAGAGTACTTATCCCTCAGATGACTCACAGGAACTCTCACAACAACAAACAACATGTGTGAGCTCTATTTTATCTAGTATAAACACTAAACAAAAAGGAAATCAAGTTAAGCAGAACTATTGGGTTCATTTCTATGTAGATAATTCCAAGAAAACCTATTAAAGTAACCAAATTCTATGTTGGCACCTTGAAAACTCAAAAGAAACTAAGAATCAAAGTATTACTAAATAAAATGTGGAATTAAATAACAGACTTGGCTAGATAAAAAAATAATTCTTGCCAAATTCTCTTATTTCCAGGATAGATTATCTATGCCTTAAAAATTCAGAAAGACCTTCCAAGGCTTAGAGAAGAAGGGATAAAAAGAAGTAAGAGCCAGAGTGGGGAGATATGCTGCAAAAGAAGTCTGTGGGACATGACAGAATCACTGGGCTCTCAACTCACTCCAGTAGTGGTTACTTCACAAGACTAGATTTCAACAAGGCCCCACAACACCTGAGGGACCGCTGGCAGTTAACAGGTGCTGGGGGACAAGGGTGCCATTTTTCCAGTGGTTAAAGTTGCCTATACTCCAGTAAATAGCCTCCCACCCATGCTCATACAGCCTCCTAATTAAACTCTGTGGGAACACACACACACACACACTCACTGGGAAAAGAATTTCAGAGGGCATGGGAAGGAATCAGAGGTGGCAATAGAGGGATGAAAAACTAAAATTCATTATATCTATATATGAAACTCAAACTATAAAAACAAATTCAAAAAGAATTACATAATTTTACTTCACTTTATTTCAATAAATAATTTATTAGTTTTAATAAGGCCCTTTACTACCCTAACCCCTAACCACTGCAGAAAAAAATATAAACTACAGGAAACTATATAAAAACAAGTCCAAAACAATATTTTATTTCCCATCAAATCATAAACATAAATACAAATAGTAACATAGACTTAGAGATTTCAATTCTATATGAGCATAAGAATATATTCTTTAAAATGACATTTTCACAATCTAGTAATCTGCCTGTAAACCTCAAATTCCAGATTTTTGCAGTTAATGATATATAAAGGCCATTTAAGAGAAAAAAAAGTGTGGTCATTTTAGTGCAAATCTGTAATCCCAGAACTTGGAAAACTGAGGCAAGAACACAAAATAGGGGGAAATATTTGTTGTTCTTGTTTTTTCTCCCGAGACAGGGTTTTTCTGTGTGCCCTGGAACTTGCTCTGTAGACCAGGCTGGCCTCAAACTCACAGATTCTGCCTACCTTTGTGTCCCCGGTACTGAGATTAAAGGTGTGTACCACAGCCACCCAGCTTTTTCTTTTCTTTCCTTATTTTTAAAATATTTATTTATTTATTATGTATACAATATTCTGTCTGTGTGTATGCCTGCAGGCCAGAAGAGGGCACCAGACCCCATTAAAGATGGTTGTGAGCCACCATGTGGTTGCTGGGAATTGAACTCAGGACCTCTGGAAGAGCAGGCAATGCTCTTAACCTCTGAGCCATCCCTCCAGCCCCACCCCCTTTTTTTTTTAAAGGCTGATTTCTTCATAGTAAGAGAAAAGAAATCGAAACCAATATAAAAGATAACATAAAAATGAACAATGATAACAACCATACACACAAAATATGCCCTGACAACACTGATGGTGTCGAATTTCACTCTTAAAACAAACTGAAACTACACTGAACAAAGAGCAGAGTAAAATAGTGATTTAAATAAAAACCATTGTTGAGTACTAAACATTTGGTAAAAATCTTTGGCGAATAGTATAATGCCCAAATAATGTACCACAGATGAGATTTCCCAAACATCCTAGAAATAAGAAAGCCTTATTGCTACAAATGGGAAGCAAACAAATACAATGTGTAACACATGAAATAAATGACTAGTAAGAAACATAATGAGTGAGCAATGAGGCAGATTACACTGGTATTCTAACAAACAGTTTGCCAGCATCCTGAAAACAACGTCATAAAAAACCAAACAGGAGCGGCTGGAGTGCTACTCTAGCAGAGCCCATGTCTGGCTAGCATTTCTATGTCCCAGAGTAAAAAGCATTAAGAACAAAAAACAGTGTAATCTTTCATTAGATTTTGAATTTGAAGACAAAACAAAATTGTGACAGATAGAGTGAAAATTGAATACGAACTGTGACCCTGCATCACATCAGTGTTGACTCCTAGCTAACAACTGCATTATGCTTATGGAGGAAAAGGCTGTATGTAACTCAGGAGATCCTTGTCCAAATTTTATCGTTAGAAGAAAAAGAAAAAAAGATTGAGAAGAATGGTATTTGCTGACTTTTATATAAAATTTGGGGAGGGGGGGATAACCTTTATATTATTTACATGAAACACCACGAAGAAAATACATTAAAAATTGGCTGTCTGGAGGTGGTGGTGCATGCCTTTTATCCCAGCTCTTATCCAGAAGGTAGAGGCAGGCACATCTCTGTGAGTTCAAAGTCAGCCTGGTCTACAGAGTGAGTTCCAGGACAGTCAGGGTGACACAGAGAAACCCTGTCTCAAACACAAAACAAAATTGGTAACATGAATTGTCTATGGGCAGAGGACAAGGCAAGAAGGATACCTGCTAAGGAGAGCTGCAGACTGGGTATGGAACCAGGCCAAAAAGAGGAAAAGAGCTGGAGACCTGAAGAGCATTTGACATCAGACACGGAGATGCAGAGTTTGGAGTTTGCCTTTCTGGTTTCTAGTCTTGCTGTGGTTCAATATTTCCTCACAATGTTCCCTTTCCTTCCTTTTGAAATGGCGACATATATTCTGTGCCATTGTATATTGGAAGTATATGGTCTGCTTTTGATTTTGATTTTACAGGGGGTTGCAGTTAAGGAGATTGCCATGAGTCTCAGAAGAGACTTTGGACTTTATTTAAATAGTGTTGAGACTATGACAGATGATAGGGACTTTTGAAGTTGTACTGAATGAATTTTTGCATTAATGATATGGATATAAACCTATGGAGCCAGGAAGTAGAGTGTGGTGGTTTGAATAAGAATAGCTCCAATAGATTCACATATTTGTTTGAATGCTTAGGCACTTGGGAATGGCATAATTTAAGAAGGATTAGGAAGTGTGGACTTGTTGGGGAAAGTGTGTTTGAGGTTTCAAAAGTCCATGCTAGGCCCAGTCTCTCTTTCTCTGGCCTATGGATCAGGAGTAGTTCTTAGCTACTTACTTCTCCAGTACCATGTGTATGCTCCCTGCCATTGTCCATGCTCCCTGCCATTGTGATAATGGACTAAATCTCTGAAACTGTAAGCAAGACCCTAATTAAATGCTTTTCTATGGCCATGGTGTCTCTTCACAGCAATAGAACGTAACTAAAACAAAGATTCACCTTAAATCTGGATCACTGAAGGTCAGAAGACTCATCCTAAATCTGGGCCATACCTTCTGGTAGGTAGCCTACATAAAGGACATGGAAGAAAGCAGCTTTTGCTTTTTATCTGCTTATCCTCATTCTCACTGGCAAGTTTATATATCTTGTTGCTGAGGACTTCCTTCACTGGCATTAGAGCCTGCTTCTTTGGGACTCCAACATACACTGGAAGACCATCTGAGACAAACAGCTTTGTGAATTGAACAACTATTGGGTTCTTGGACTTTCTGTCAAGACACAGTCATTGTTGGACTAGCTGGACCACATCCTGTAAGCATCCCCCCCCCCTCCCAACCTCATTATTCTATCCGTTCTTTCCTCTAGACCTCTAGAGAACCCTGACTAATATAGTCAATATCTAGAACAATCTTGAAATTTGTCCACTAAGTCCAGGCTGACAGAGAGAGCTTTCTTTCTCAAAAAGGAACACACACACACCAAAAACAGTAGAACAGAATACAGCTCCCAAGAGCAAATGTAAAACATAATGAGTAAGCAACTCTTTATCACCATGTCATTATGGCAGTCAGTCTTGACTTGACTGAACTTAGAAATGCCTACAATAGTAAAGCACATTTCTGGGTGTGTCTTGAACTTGAGAGCTATGATGTAATGAATGATTAACCTTTGTTGCAACATAATTTGATGACATTATTGGAAGGTGATGGGCTACAGGAGGTGGTCTTGGCTAGAGGAAGTAGGTCATAAGAAGAGTATGCCTATGAAGACTACATCTTGCCCTTGGTCCTTCCTTATTCTACTTCCTGGCTGCCTCTAATGGCATGGAACTTAAAGTAAGTAACCAACTAATTGCCAAACATGGATGAACCTTCTGAAATTAATCCTCTCTCCCTTAAAATAAAAATTATTTTTATTCTAAATTAGATGTGTGTGTGTACATACACATGAGTGCATGTACCTGGAGAGGCCACCAGATAACCTGGAACTAAAGTTACAGGTGAGCATGAGACACCTCAGGTGAATGCTAGAACCAAACCTGAATCCTCTATAAGAGCAGTATTTACTCTTAACCACTGAACCATCTTCTCTAGTTCTCCCTTCTTTAATTCTTTCCCTCAAGTATTGGTTGCGGAAACAAATGAAAAGAAGGAAAAGGAGGAAGGGAGGGAGGGAGGGAAGAAAAAAGGAAGGAAGAAGGGGGAAAAAGAAAAAGGCAGTAATTAATGGCACATAATAAAATAATAATAATAAAAAACCTCCATTCTAAAACAGTAAAATTACCAGTCCTTGGATTTTTCAAGACAAAGTATAGTCTACTTAGCAGTAATCCAACAAGAACAAAACTTTTAACTTTTTAAGTAAAACATCATTAGAGTCTGGAGAGTGGGTATAAAGGCTTATGTTTGTAGACAGTGATGGAAAAGCTGTCTCGAAACACAGTATGTTTTCAACAGACTGACCAAGTTGCCTACCTTCTTCAACTCTTTAATGATTTCCAATGATTCACTCTAAAACATCACATAATAATTATAAATGCCTTATAACAAACAACATGTAAGTTGTTGTGGAATATATATTACTCTCATTGACTAATAAAGAACTGATTGGTCAATAGCCAGGCAGGACAGCCAAAGTAAGAATTCTGGGAGGAAGAAGGGTGGAGTCAGTAGAGTGAGTCGCCAGGAGTCACAGAGGGAGCAAGACAAGCTGGAGGACAGATAAAGCCACATGTCACATGGCAATATATAGATTAACAGAAATGGGTTAATTTAAGTTGTAAGAACTAGTTAAGAGACCTGAGCTACTAACTGGGCATTTGTAAATAATATTGAGTCTCCTGAGTTGGCTATCTAGGAATTGGCAAGCAGTACAGAAACTTCCATCTACAGTAAGTTGCCAGGTATGGTAATGTAATCCCAAAACTTGAGAAACAGAGGCAGAAGAATCAGGAGTTCAAAGCCAGTGTTAGCTACATAGGGAGCTTGACGCTAACCCTAACACAAACAAACATATACAATGAGTAAAATACAACAAATTGAATTAACAAAAACTTAATGAAGCTGGGCAATGGTGGCACATCCCTAAATCTCAGCACCTGAGAGGCAGAGGCAAGAGGATCTCTGTGAGTTTGAGGCCAGCCTGGTCTACAAAGCAAGTTCCAGAACAATCAGGA
The DNA here is from genome assembly GCA_004026605.1 of Ondatra zibethicus. Classification (NCBI taxonomy): domain Eukaryota; kingdom Metazoa; phylum Chordata; class Mammalia; order Rodentia; family Cricetidae; genus Ondatra; species Ondatra zibethicus. The sequence goes on from PVIU01016858.1 coordinate 40,848, forward strand.
CTATTATACAGAGAAACCCTGTCTCAAAAAGCCAACAACAAAAAAATTTAATGAAGCATCATAAAAGTTATTAAGAGAAAAATATTATTGGCTAATTACCTCCTCTGTATCCTTCAGTGTACATACATGATATGGCATGGATATTAATGTTTGTTCTTTCCTATCTGCAATATAAAGCCACCACCACTCTTGTTTTTCCTGCAAAGAAGAAAAAAAGAATATAAGCTGTCAGAAAGGACTGGAAAAACAGCTTTAACTCATCTTACTTTTGAGATGCTATCTTTGTCCTGTTCGGTGCTACCTCTTAGCAGATGAACAAACTGTACTAAACCACTGCGAGACACACTCACTATTCCCCAATCAGTTCTATGTATAACTTTAGGAGTTTCAACAACTCCATTAAGCCTGCTAATGGATCTCAATATTAAAAATCTGTGATTTACTTTAAAATAAGAAAAGACATTCTAAAAAAGGAAAACAATTGTTACACCATACAAAAAAATCAGTTATTCTACCGAGTGATAAGCAAAAATCAGCTTATGAGTGGAAGGGACTTGAGCAGCCCAATAAAAATACCAATGTATTAAATACTTAAAACATAAAAGAGAACACCTCAGATTTTAAGAGCTTATATTTATCTTTCATTGCACACTGCTATTTTAATAAGCTCAGCATTTCTTGCTGAACTTCTCAAAGATCAGAACAACAAAAAGCTCATTAGGAAACTACCACTGGAATGCACAATGAGAGCTGGGAATTAAAAATGATAGAACAAAAGGCAGAAAATTATTTTATTAATAAACACAGGGCCAAGACATCTGCATGCACCAAGTTTCAGTGTGCTCAGCACTGTTGTAGGAGGCCACTTGTTTGTTCCCGGCTGCTCAGCCCCGAAATAATCACACAGAAACCATATTATTTGCAGTACTGTTTGGCCAATAGCTTAAGCATATTTCTGGCTAACTCATATCTTAAATTAAGCATCTCCATTAATCTGTGTATTGCCACAAGGCTGTGGCTTACCGGGTAAAGTTCGTCTCCAGTGGGGCTACATGGCTTCTCCTGACTCCATCTTCTTTCTCCCAGCATTCAGTTTAGTTTCCCCCACCTCGCTCTGTTCTGCCCTGCTCTGCTATAGGCTCAAAGCAATTTCTTTATGAACCACTGGTATTTACAGCATACAGAGGGGAATCCCACATCACCTCCCCTTTTCTGTTTAAATAAAAAGGAAGGTTTTAACTTTAACATAGTAAAATTACATATAACAAGACAGGTATCAAGCAAGAATTGCAGTTATAATATTTATATCTATTTTATCTTTTATCATAACTAAGGAAAACTATAATTATATCTATTCTTTAACTCCATCAAAGACTCCAGAAGGATATAATATTTCCTAAGTTAACAGAAAGTGCATTGTAAGCAACTTCCAAAACTCTAGAATTGACAGAGACATCTCGCTACCTGGACAGTCCCAAAGTTCTTCTGTATCGCTGAAGCATTGAACTTGAAATTAGAGGTTGAACTTGCCTAAAGGTGAGACCATCCTTCAGGGTTCCTGCTTCATGAAAGAGTCTGCAAGATATTCTAGACACAGAAAAAAGTGACTGACAAACTGCCAGTACAGGTGGAACTGTCTTTGAAATTTCCTGCTTCATGGAAAAGTCTGCTGAATACTATGGGCCTATAGGCTGAAGATGGATGCTCCAACAATACAGAAGAACTTAGGGTGTCTTTCCAGGCAGCAAGATGCCTCTGTCAATTCTAGAGTTTTGGAAGTTTCTTACAATGCACTTTCTATTTACTTAGGTAATATTATATCCTTCTGGAGTTTCTGATGGAGTTGAAGAATAGAGTTAATTTTACTATGTTAAAGTTAAAACCTTCCTTTTTATCTACACAGAAAAGGGGAAATGGCGTGGGAGGTCCTTCTGTATATATGTTGATTTTATTGGTTAATAAAGACACCATGTAGCCACTGAAGGGGAAAGACGCGAGCTGCCAGCTGGAACCTTGCGGGTAGGCCACGAACCTCATGATAAAATATAAAATAATAGAAATTGGTTAATTTACTATGTAAGAGCTTGACAAGAATATGCTATAGTAATTGGCTAAACAGTGATTGCATTAATATAGTTTCTGTGTGGTTATTTTGGGAGTCTGGGTGGCTGGGAAACAAACAAGCGGCTGGGTACAGCACAGCACCATCACTGTGCTTCATCACCCAATGGGTGAACCAGTGCAGGACATGTGTTCAGTATCACCTGTTTCAAAGACTGATACTTTGTTTTAAAGAAAAATGTTGGAGCCTAAAAATAACTCCAGAATGTCTAAATATACATTTAGCCTAAATGGCGTCATCCTATCCTAAACTCTCAATTTTCCAACACTTAAAAAAAAAAAATTCTATGGATAGGTGCAAAGATATCCCAAAAAAAGGAAAGAAAAGAAAAGAAGGAAGAAAGGAAGGAAGGAAGAGAAATTCTATTGAAATGTTTCTCTAGGAAATATTTCTATTTTTAAACCCAAATCAATGCCTTTTCCATTTTATTTTACCCTTTAATGTGGTTTAGTAACACTTTTTGGTTACTTGGTTATCTTATTCTTTTTTAAATATTTTTTATGTTTATATGTATGTTGGTGTATGTATGCTATGACACATGTGTAGAAGTCAGAAGATATCCAGAGGAATCAGTCTTCTCCCTTCCATCATGTGGATCCCAGGTTGGAATTCAGGTCAGATGGGCCAGCAGGAGATGCATGTACTTGCTGATCCATCTCACTGGCCCTTCTGTCTTTTTCATTATTACTTTGTATATGTTTTTAACAA
>PVIU01016859.1:0-43715 GCA_004026605.1 Ondatra zibethicus
TTCTGGCTAATCTCATATCCTAAACCAACCCATCTCAACTAATCTTTGTATTGCCATGTGGCAGTAGCTCACTGGCAAAGTTTCAGCATGTCTGACTCTGGCTACGGCTCCATGGCATCTCTCTGACTCCTCCTTTCTTCCTCCCAGCATTAAGCTTATTTTTCCCTGCCTACCTAAGTTCTGCCTTGCTATAGGTCCAAAGCAGTTTCTTTATTCATTAATGGTAATCATAGCACACAGAGCGGACTCCCATATCACCTCCCATTTTCTGTCTAAATAAAAAAGTTTTTTTTTTAGTCCATTTTTGTTTTATTTGTTAAACTGCTAAAAAGTCATCAGGGGAAAACATTAACAAAAATGAAATTGACATATTTAAATATCCATGGGTTCCATTTTCATTCCTACACTGTGAATAAAAAAGTTTTTAAATATAACAAATAAAAATTACATATAACAAAACAGGTATCAAGCAAGAATTACAGTTACAATATTTATATCCACTTTATCTTTTATCATAACTAAGGAAACTATAACTATAAATTTTTCAATTCCACAAAGACTTCAAAAGGATATAATATTATTTAAGTAAACAATAATTTCATTGTAAGAAACTTTCAAAACTCTAGAATTCACAGAGACATCTCACTATCTGGAAAGTCACCCAAAGTTCTTCTGTACCATTGGGGCATCCATCTTCAGCCTACAGCCCCATAGTATCCAGCAGACTTTTCCATGAAGCAGGAAATTTCAAAGACAGGTCCACCTATATTGGCAGTTCATCAATCACTTTCTTCTGTGTCCTGCAGAATGTCTGGCAGTCTCTTTCATGAAGCAGGAACCCTGAAGAACCATCTCATCTTTAGGCAAGTTCAGCAGTCATTTCTCTGTGGGTCCTGCATGTCCAGTTAAGCAGTCCAGGCAAGACCAGTTTCTTGCCCAAATGGCTAAGGAGTCTCTTCAATGTCCATCTTCCTCTCAAAGTAATTGGTACTGCCAGGAGCATATGTGTCTCACTGTCATGAAAAGTTTAAGTTCTTAACCATTTTAAATGCCATATTCTGAAAGATTTAATACCTAACTGAAATATATCTCCATATGTCTAGAAAACCTAACATTACTACAAGTTTGACTATTATAGATGACTATTAACCTATATTTTTAAATTATACATTACATTTTCAAGTGAACTACATAATCACAATACCTTAATCAAGAGCAGAAATATACATATAACAAAATTGACCTTAAGTTTATATCAATAAACCAAGATCCATACCAATGCAAATTATCCATCTCTATAGCATATCCCCCTTTAAATGTTAAAAAAATTTACAAACAATATTTCGGAATATGGGCATAGTTTCTCCAAACTGCTTCCTGCTGTTTATTGGGCAAAGTATTTTCTTGGTGGGGGTATTTACAGCAACCTTTCAGGTGGTCTTGATACACCAAACCACACCAGTCCAGGAGCAATCTACAGGTTCTCATCCTCTGTGGAAACAAGAGAAGAACATCTTTTCCAAAGCAACATATCCTTAGAACCAAATTTTGAAGTCATGATACCTTTATAATATACCTGCTGGTTTAGCTTAGCAGCCCATAAAATGAAATGTCTCTCTGTACTTAGTTCATTACAGTCAAAAAATTCAAAGATAACACAATAATATACATAATTGAAACTCTCTGTGAATTTTCCATTTTCCCATGGCTTATTTGTCTTTACTCCTTTTAATCTATGACTATCTGTACTCTGTCTCTTTAAAGACTTTACTCTTTTTTTTGCAAAGCATTAACTTTATTTTATGATTCTCTATACTCCTTTTCTTCTCTCTTCCAAGCCTATGTAGATTTATCTAACACTATGACTCATATGGAATTGTCTTTATTGCATATCTGTAATTCCTTACTGTCCAGGAGTGCTTTTAAGATGGTAAGCAGCTTGGTTGCAGCAGCTCCACCTCTCTCCACTTTTAAGATGAAGGTACCATTACTGCCAGCTCTGGGGCTGCCAGGTAGGAGTCACGCTCAGCACTTTAACATAAGCCCTTTATATCTGAGTAATAGCTAAATCTGCCTGTGAACATCAAACATCAAACGTTCATAAGGAAAGGAAGAAAAAAAGACTGGGAAGAAATATAACAATGGCTGTAATATAGGCCAGATTCCATAGGAGACACAGACCTATAGATTAAAGAACACAGGATAGTTCTTCAGAGGAGGGATCAGGTAGAGGGAGGGCGGAAGGAGAGAGTACTCAGACAACTATAATGGCAAGGCATCTCTAGGAAGAGCTAGAAGTCTAGTGCAATGGAAACACCCTGGAATCTATGAGGGTGACCAGAGCTAAGACTTCTACCAATGGGGAATATAGAGTATGAACCAGCCATCTCCTGTAATCAGGCGAGACTTCCAGTGGAGGAACTGTAACACCAACTCAGCCACAAACCCGTCAACCTACAATTTGTTCTGCCTACAAGATGTGCTGAGGTAAAAGTAGCACAGAAACTGTGATAGTGTCTAACAACTAGACCCACACCATGAGAGGGAGCCCAACCCTGACACTGGCTGGATGGCCTGGACCCAGAAGCTGGATAGCCCAGAGACCTAGGATAGAATTAGACACGACTGCTTAAAAAAAAGAGTCAACAAAATGATTCCTAATGATGTTCTGTCATACTCATTGTTCAGTGCCTAGCCCAGCAGCCCAGCTGTCATTAGAAAGGTCTCAGTCAGAAACTGTTGAAAATAGATGCAGAGATCCACAGTCAAACAGGTGGAGCTAGAGGAAGAATCCTGAGGACAAGGGGGAGGGAGGAAGGATTGTAGGAGCCAGAGAGGATGAGGGGAGGGGAGGAAAGGGAACGGAAAACTACAGTCAGGATATAAAAACAAACAAATAAATAAATAAATACAAAAAATGAAAAGAAACAGAGAAAAGAAACTCAATGAAATTAGGCAAAAGTATTTTGAAAGATAATGATATTGGTAGGTTCTAATAAGTTGCATGCTTTATTTATATATCTTTATTAATAACATATTTATCAATATTATAAATATTAGGTTAGAGAAATTACTCTAAGCATTATACAAAATGGTACATACACAAAAATAATATAAATAAATCAATAAGAGACTGTAAAAGTCTCCAAGTAATTACAGGAAAGAAAAAATAGCATGAGTAAAAGAATCAGATTTAAAAAACCCAATCATTCAGATGGCAGGTTTAAATATGATCAATAATAATTATCTTATACATAAATGCTTTAAATAACAGATTTTGAGGAGAATAAACAAATAAACACACAACTTACCCATACGTTATTTGGAGGAATCTTACTTCTAACTCAATGATGAAGATGAGTTAGAAGTAAACTACTATACAGAGATACACTACATTGATTTTAATTAATGTGAAATTCTTCAGTAATTGTTATTTAGTGACTGATGAAGTAGATTTAACAGAAAATAAAATATAACATAATTAAATTATGTGACAGAATGACTAATAAGAAGATCATAATAATTCTAAATACTTCCATATTAAAACAGAACCTGAAAATGCAGATACCAAAATCCATTTGAGTTAAAAAGAAAAATCGAGAATTATCATTGGTGCTTTCAAGGTTTCCATCTTAGAAACTGATATAAAACCAGATAAAAGATCAGGAAGGCATATGATATCTGACAATAGTCAATCAATAGAACTTAACCGACTTATGAAGACAATTCTACCCAACAACAACTGAGTATACATTTTCAAGTATTAAGTTACCAAGAAAAGACTGGTACTGTGCTACAAAAGTGCCCTTGAAACTTAACCAAGTTAAATATAGCATATAATGTGTTTATATGAAATATATATAATGCGTTTATATGAAATATCTTATAATTTGTTTATAAGAAACAAATCAGATACCAGAATAAGAAAGATAATAGGAAAATATAAAAAATAGACATTCCTATCAAAAATATGTAGCTATAGATGTATACAAAAACATAATGTATTAAACTTTGCAAACCTGAGCTGATGCTCAGGTGGAAAATGCCTAGGGGTCAATGTGATTAGAAGGTGAAGAATGTTGGTCAATAACATCCTTAGCTTGCTCTTTAAAAAACTAGAAGAGAAAGGACCAAAGAATTTCTAAACATGAAGGAAAAAATAAAGAGTAACAAACCTGCATAGAATTAAAAATAAGAGAGAAATAGTAGAGAAAATAAAGGAAAGAAACTTGATTTCTTCAAAAGTTAATAAGCTTGATTACATTTGACAAAACTGACACCGATACAGAGAAAGATGACATGTGTTGACACAGGCATGATGCAATGCTCATTTCAGGCTCTCAGCATTCAACAAGGCCACAGGCCTTGGGTGGCTTTGCCAGTAAACACTTGACAACCTTGAAGAAATGAGCCAACTTTTCAAAAGCTGCAAGTGACAAAAGTCAGTGAAGATGAAATAATCCAATAGTAGAAGATCTGAATAAATTAATGAAAAGTAGGTATATTTAGTGAATCATTTTAAAATTTCAATAAAGGAAACTTCCAGGCTATGGTAGTTTTACTGAAGAATTCAAGTATTTCAAGAATTGACCCTAATGTCATAGCAACATTGGAAAAAAGAAAAAGAGTTAGTGCTTTTCAGCTTATGATAGGAGGCCAGCATTGTCTATACATCAAAATCAAACAGAGTACAAAATGGGAAAATATTGAACATATTGTGAACTTAGACAAAAAAAATCTTCAGCCAAATGTTGACAACTTTTAAAGATATTTAGACATTGTGAACTTATGGTGTTTTCCCCAGAAATATGATGCTTGATCAACACTGAACAATCCATGCAATCCATCATACCAGTAAGCTACAGGGGAATATTGCATCATATCTATTTATACAGAAATAATTCTAATAAATCCCAATACTCTTCATGATACAAATTATCAAAGTAACAATAAAGAGTCATCTAAAAATAAAGAAAAGAAGATACAATGACAAACAAACCTGAATAGGACAAATCAGATGGATCTTGGAGGGTTTGGGGGATGGGGGACTAGAATCAAAACACATTGTACAAAAAAATTTATTTTCTAAACAAACACTTATAACAAAAGTAAATATAAACTCAAGAATATTTATAAAATAGAAGTTGGTTGAGAATACAGAAGTTGACTGGGGTCATCTATTTTAATAAGTGCTCCAAGCTAAATTATCTCACAGGAAAATCCTGAGCTAATGTATTTCATAGGGTAAGCCTGGGCTATTGTATCTCACAGGGAAAGCCTGAGGCAATGTATCTCCCAGGGAAAGCCTGAGCTAATGTATCTCACAGGGAAAGTTTGAAAAAGCTTCATCCGGAAACCTTGAAAATGAATAAGAATATCCTTCCTCATCATTTAGGGTCAATACCATTGCTGCAATATAGTCAGAAAAATAGCATTAAAGAAGGAAATAATTTAACACTGTATCAGTTCATGATTATATAAGAAGCCAAAGGAAATCTACCCACAATTCAGAGTCAATGGGCTTGGCATCACTATGTAATGTAAAAGAAGCACCCACAAATCAATTGGATATTTATATCATAACAATGAACACAATGGGCATTAAAATACACTGCTGTTTGCCACAGAGCCAAAGCAAATGGCATACTGAGGTCTAAATCCAACAACACATCTATAGGACTAGTACTCCAGAGGTACAAATTGCTAATGGAAGAAACAGAAAAGTGACCTAAATACATTGATAGAGGCACTGATTCTGAATTTGATGTCTGTGCAGAGTGAAGATGATGACTCTTCACAAAAATTCCGAAAGCATGTCTTCTAGACACAGACAAGCCTTCTTAAAATGCTTATGTGAGGGCACAAGCATAGCTAAAACCATCCTGAAAAAGCAGTACGAAATAAGAAATTAGTTTTTACATGCTATTTTATATAATATGATTTTGGTAGAAAGCCACAAAGCAATGAAACAGAATGTAGATCACCAAAATAGACATTTACCAATATGTTCTACATTATTATTGTTGTTGTTGTTGTTAATCAAGATAAAGTCTCATGTAGATGAGCCAGACCCAGAGCTTCCTAAGTAACCAAGAATAAGCTTGATCTTGTGGTCCTTCTGCCTCCACCTCTTAAACGCCAGAAGGCACTAATATACTAATATACAGAGTGTGGACTGAGCCCCAGGTCTGAACATGGAAGACAAGCACTCTACCTGTTGCTTTATAGAGACAGCTTCATTGATTTTTGAGAAAGTACAAAATCCAGCTGCTGTGGCTTGAAGGTGCCCCAACTCCTCATGTTTTTGAGGTAGAATGCTTCTCAAGGAGGAAATGTGGTGAAGCAGGGCTTAGAAACAAATGTTTGGTTGTGTGTCAGATTCCATAGAAATTGATGAGTCACATTTTTGCAGAAAGGCGGTACAGGAGGCTCAGGACCATTCTTCCTTTATGGTGTGGGAAGTCCTTCTGTCTATCTGTTGCCTTTATTGGTTAATGAATAAAGAAGCTGCTTTCAGCCAATGGCTTTATCAGCCAATGGCCCAACAGAGTAAAGCCAGACTGAAAGAGATATATAGAAAGAGTGGGCATAGTCAGGGAGACACCATGGAGCCACCAGAGGGGAAAGACTCGAGTTCCCAGCTAGAGCCTTGCCAGAAGGCCATGAACCTCATGGTAAAATATAAAATAATAGAAATGGGTTAATTTAAGATGTAAGAGTTAACCAGAAATACACTTAAACTATTGGCCAAACAGTGATTTAAATAATATAATTTCTGAGTGATATTTTTCGGGAGTCTGGGCAGCCAGGAATGAACGAGCAGCCTCCCCCAACACCTTTAAGGTTTTGTTCTTTCTCTTCTGTTTTCCCCATGATCTTAAGCAGCAGAAGTCCATCACTGGACACCAAACAGAATTCCTTTCTTTAAAAATTACATCGTCTGGAGTATTTTGTCACAGCAAAGAAAACAGACTATGACAAACTGTAGTGAAACTATACATATTTTAAACACATGGTGCTGGATTGACTGGGCTGAATACAAAATATAATACTTTGAAGATTACTATATTATCTTATTCTATCATCTGTTAAGTAGGCATTAATCAATGAATGCTAAAATTAAGGATAATTAATTCATTACCACATTGAATTTTGCATATTAGTATTAATTAATATTTCATTGCCAGTGAAGACACTTAATTTATAAAATTGCTAACTCCAAAATCTTAAAGGTGTATCAGTTGGAGTTAGGCTCCCTACAATCTGTTGATCTCTGCATTGTATCAGAGGACACGGGGTGAGCTAGAAGAAGAGGGGAGTGGGGGAGTGATATTACTATATTACTTAAAATATTTTAAATAAAAAATAAATTATTAATGAAATTTTATTGTATTGTGGCATAGTTTTCTAACCACTGGGAGCCAGTTATTTCACTAGAGATATTTTCCCCACAAATTTGTTAACAAAAACCCCATATGTCTCCTTTGTTTCACAGTGCATATCATAAATCCTGTCTCCAGTTTGCTGCTTTTAGCCATACTCTGTGGGTTCTGCTCTTTTAAATACTCCAGAGAAGTCATAATTCTTCATTATTCTTATGAATGAAATCCATCAAATGAACTAAGCTTAATTTTCCAAACATGGCAATTTGCTTGGTTTTGCTTGCCTAATTGTGTTACCTAGACAGTAGGAAGACGTTAGACATTTCTGTAAGTCAAAAAATGAAATCAAGAAAAAAATGTCAAACAGAAAGAAGCATGAAGATTAACCATTCTTCAACAAGGTATAAAAATTAAAGAACAGTAAAAAGGCTTCTTGCAGTCACACTCAGAAAGTCTGATGAGCCACGTGCTACTGCTCAGTTTGAAAGCTGAGGTCCCACTTACAATGTTTACCAATGCTCATAAAAGAAGTTGATGTGTGTCTTTTTGGGAGAAAATATTAGAAGCACACAGGGAAAGAAGTCTTATAATTTCAAAGAAGTCATAAGAGTGTATCTTTGTAATAGCCACCACAGGGTGGTTTTCAGTAATTATCAAACATCCTAAAGTTAATTACAGGTAAATGAATGTGGTCTTAAAGCAGTGGCTCTCAACATATGGGTGTGCCCCTCCCAGGGTCACACATCAGATATTTACATTACAGTTCATAACTGTAGCAAAATTACAGTTATGAGTTATCAATAGAATAATCTTACAGTTGGAGCCACCACACCATGAGGTACTGTATTAAAGTTTCTCAACATTAAGAGGGTTGAGAACCATGGTCTTAAAAGGATTATGTTGTTTATACAAAAACAAGCCCTTGTGTCCTAGAAACCCTTTGTTTACCTTCACTATAGAACTATCAGAGTCCCCATTTGCTCATGGAATATCTAACCTACAGTTTCAGCCACTAAATGTCATCATTTAGCATTAGACTGATGAATAAAATTACTTCCAGAATAATTTAATATGGGCAGTATTACAAGTTCCATGACTAACAGATTATATTAGTAAAAATGCATTGACAAATGGTTGCAAAAGTACACATTTGAAAATATTATGTTATAAGCTAGTTTTTATTAAGAAAAATTATAGACTAATGCAATAAAGATGATTTACTCATAATGCCATAAAGAACACAAAAACATAAATAGAGTGACTTAGGAAATATTGTGAGACCTTAGAGCGACTGCATTGGCAGGCCACTTGCTGTGTTACAACATTGTATTCGATTGGCTAAAGTTTACTTGGAGGTTAAACCACATGGCTTTTGTGTCAGGTAGAAAATTCTATTGCTACATTAATGCTAAATAATAAAGAGCTAAATTTAGATTTCCACATTTGGTCATTTGAGTTTTAGTTGAGCTTTCTACGTCAACATTAAAATATTCTTGCTTCTGGAACTCCTTGAAGTCCCTCAGTTTCCCAGACATTCTGTCTCTTTCCGTGGCAACTTTGTGTTGTCTGCTCTGTACTGCTTGAATGCCCACTACCCCAATCTTCTTAGACTGATCCAAAGTCTTCACAGGATTTCCTTATTTCCAATCGGTGCTCAGAACATCCCACTTCAGTGCGTAATGTACCTGCCTTTCATGTCTGCAGTGAGCTGTGTAGACTTCAGCAGTTTACTAAAAACCAGAGCATAGCAACACTGTGAATACTCATAAGATAACTCACGTTTGAAATTCCTGCTTCAGAATGTTGCTGAACCTGCTTCTTTTTCTCACAGAGTCCGGGAAAACCTGTCAGTCTTGACAATGTGATTGAGGTCCCATTGAAAATTCTTGCTGTGTTCCAGGAGAGGCACCAGATGCTCAACCTGTACTAGCAGATAGAAATTAATCATTAATTTTGAGCATTTCTGATAAATGAATATTGAACAATAATCTAACCATAATTAATTAATTCGTTCACATTATTCTGTCGTTAATTCTGTTCTTATAATCTATTCTGTAAAGATCCTCTGCAGTTTTAAGGCAAAACATATTAATAAAATGATTTCTTTAAAGACATAATAAACTGTTTTCATATATGTTAAGTTAAGGGTATAGTATATAATACATATGTTCTTGAAGAAGTGCTAATATTTAGTTGCCAGAGAATGTGAAGTCCAGAACAATCAAGAGAATAATAATAATGACATTGGTCCCTCTCACATAAGCTCTGTCCAAGATAGGCAAATTTCAGTTACTTTTTGTTTCTTTGTGTTTGTGATTTTATGTCAGATTTGGATCGTAGTTTTCATTTTTTTTCTTTGTCAATTCAACAGTTTTGATTGTATCACTAGATTGAAAGCTTCAGTACACAATGAATCATTGGTTTCCCTGGTCTAATGAATTTCAGTCCAGCTATACACTCTCAGATATTTTGGTCAGTAGCACATGGAAGCCCACAAACATAAACACACAGTGTCTTTTGTATTAGTGATGAAACCCTAGCGCTATGAAGCATGTGCAACTCATGAGCCGTGGAGGTTCTAATCTGGAGAGGGCTTAATTAGTAGAGTGCTTGAATGAAGACACTGATTAAACACCTCTTAGTCCAGTCATTGCTATGCCTCGAAAGCAAACAAAGTGGGTGAGCACTTGTTAATTTCCATATGTTTATGCTAATGCCTAGTACTATAGATATATAGGAAAATTTTATAGGGTTGTATCAACAGCAAATATTTATATTTATAAAATTTACAAGAATAGAAGAAAATTCTTGTCTTTCTACCTTCCATTATTAATGCTATTTAAAATCTGTACCCACTGTGGCCCCATAAAGATGAATCAAAATAGTTTGTTGGCCTGACTAAGCCTAAGGTACACTCTAAGAAGTATATTTTCTGTTGAATACATACATGAATATCGTTAAATCGAACACAGAGATTTTCATTTCCTTGTATCTCTGCCACTGAACCTCAGACTTAATCCTCAATAGCTACCTAAGTACAATCTCTGAACTCTCAAGCAGTATGAGAACTTATAGAATTCTAAACAATGACTTCCTAGAGTATATGGATCTTACTGGCTTCAGAGCAATGCTAGCCATATGTCCCAGCCAGAAATATGTTAGATGGCAGTTGACTGAAAATGGAAAAACAGGATAAATATATAAATCAAATAGTGTAACAAATGTCACACATGGTTTCCAAATGGATTTTTCATAGACCATGAAATTATATGAAAGCTGCTTCCAAACTGATTGAAATTATTATTTGAACTCAGATGCCAGCTTAACAGATTACAGTCTGAAAAAATAATTAGTTTGTATCTTAATTCTTTACTTTTTTGGAACTGGTAATTGTGATTCAGGATTTTAACAAATGGGACTACAAAATGAAAAAAAAAACCTGAACATTTCTCTTAATATCTGTTATTTCTCTTGAAAGAGACAAAGTCCTCCTTCAGTGTCCCAGTCCCTTTGCAATTATAATGCCTTCATGTTAAAAATTTAAAAGTAAATAAATGCCAATAACAATGTTACTTATTAAATCAATGAATACATTATCAATACTACCATTGCAGAGCTGGTAAATTGTATACTGATTAAGAGATCAATTTCTGTAGGAAGGTCTTGGGGAATATTTTTGTTCTGTTTGTGTGTGCACATGTGTGTGAGGGGGTGGTGTTGGGGTGAGGAGAGCTGGTTAATGTCTTGAGCCGTTCTGATGAAACAACTATCCCACTTGCAGATGAGCTAAGTGACAGCTCTGGCCTTCTCCTTAGGAAGGTGTAGTAGACAGACAGTAGAGGTTAGCAAGGGAGTCAGAAATTCAGCCACTCTCATTAAAATGAAAGGAAGACAGAAAGCATCATTTTCTGTGCCTATTCAAAGATAATGTGTATCTAGAGAGAGAGGGTGACTTTTCTACCACTATGCATTTTTCAATTTTGTTTTTAAACTTACTATTAAAAGTAACATTTAAACCAACATCACCAATGGGGCATGCAATTTATATTAACCATAAGTCTTTTAGTACATTACTTCCCTTTTTTTTCATGAGTGGCATTTTATGTGTTTCAGAATATGTTGAAGTCATTTAGAAGATGTTTTTTTCTCTTCCTGAGAGTTAATGTTTTCGTCATGTGGTTTACCTTGTGTTATCCTTGTCCCAACCTTCATTCCAATTTATTGCCTATCTTTATGCATATTCTTACTTAAGCATTCCTTACAAAAATACCCTGGAAAGAAAATCATATGCACACCTTTAAAAAGCAAATCTTTCGCTCCCTGTATAAAGAAAGTGAGGAGGAGGGATGAGATAATGAGGGTCGGAGGGGATAGCCTTACTTGCACTTCAACATTTTTCTCTTATCTGCCTAAGATTTCTGGTATTATCTTACAGTGTTATCATTTCTACTTTGGAACTAACTCATGGTGTTTTTTTTTTTTTGTTTGTTTTCAAAATGGCATTAAACTTTAAGCACCACTGCCAAGCATTTTGTCTTCTCTTAGCATTTCGAGAAGGCTGAAAAAGATATTGTTATTTGTGCCTGGCAGTTTCTGATTCACTGAGCTAAGAATGGCGCTGTCAGAAAACAGAGAAAAAAAATGTTGAAAGTTATCTTTTCCCTTGTGTGAGCTTTTTTCTTTTAGTTTATTATTATTATTTTTTTTTATTTTGAGACTTGAGGCCTAAAGCATTCAAAACGAAGCAAATTCCTATCATCCACTGTGGACTCTCAGGCCATGACTGCTTTCTTGCTTAGCAGTAGAGGTTTAAATCTGGCATATTAAACTATGTCAGGTCCCTTAGAACAGCAAACTACTGAAGCCCTTCCTGAACCTCAGCAGGGGACAAGCAGGGCCCTCACCTGGGCCTCTGCAGTAGGCAATGAAAGTGTGGTGGAGTGGAAAGACCGCGCGTGGAGAGCCAGCCAGCAGCAGCACCTGCGTCCATTGTGCTCCGGTTTCATAGCTTCCTCAAATTGACGTCAACAGGACCTCAGTTACCTTTTCAAATTGGAGTTAAGGAACAGAAGAGAACACACAAAATTTTGGATAACTCCCTCGTTTCATTTGGATGGACTGGGCAGCTCTCTGGCTGCTGTGGATTCTGACTAGTTTCATAATGTTGATCAAACCAGGTTTTTATCTTGATCCAGCAGACCCCATGGGACCAGGCAGATGTAACAACTAAAATGATTTTGTTTAAGTAAATGGTTTTAAAATGAATTCCTTGTTTATCTGGGGTGCCTCAGAGACCTTGTTTTCATCTTTAGCTCCCAGAAAGATCAGCTGCACTTAAGAGCTCAGCCTCACTTTTCTCCCTAATTCATTCTGTATGGAAGGTTTCTCTCAGATGGTCTGTTACGTATACTGCCCCTAGTAGTTGACTGAGATACATTGCATCTCAACTGTTTATGGATGCTTTTTCTAGACAACCTTTTGTACATTTTATTAATAATTGTAGCTTACCATTACCTTGATGTGAACTTGAATTATTTTCCAGTAATTATTATATTTACACCACACACACACACAGACACACACACACATACACACACACACACACACACACACACACACACACACACATACCAGCACACACATAAGCTTTACTAACATTAAGCATTAGCATAGCATTTTTTTTTACAATTATTTGCAAGAAGACTAGAAGGGAAAGGAGATTTCAAGGTAAAATTAATCTTTTTTTTTTTTGAGATGACGTTTCTCTGTAGCTTTGGTGCCTGTCCTGGAACTACCTCTTGTAGACCAGGCTGGCCTCAAACTCACAGAAATCTGCCTGCCTCTGTCTCCTGAGTGCTGGAATTAAAGGCATGCACCACCACCACCAGGCTGGTAAAATTATTCTTAAGTAGAATGACTTTGGTAGCTTCACAATTCTCCCCCTCAAGGCTATCTCCCAGAATGAACAAGTGACTTTACCTTGCTGTCACCATTCTAGAGTCTATGCAGACCTTCCCATAGAATATTGTCACTCAATGTCTTTTAAAACATCAATGGAATTTAAAATGTTATAACTCCCAGAGATTTTATTTTTAGATGATGCCTAGAAACCAGAACAATGTACTGATGAAAATGAATTGTTGGCACTGTTGTAGCTAAGAACATTTGAGACACATGGAAGAGTTTCTTAAAGTCATGTAGCCTAGATCATTCCATACTGGAGAATATGACAAATATAATACCACAAAGTGTGTATTAGGTATATATATATATACCTAAACCTGTGTGCACAGAGAATCAGTTTCTAATTGAGGAATTTTAGGGCAATAAAACTGTAAATATTTTGATTTTTTTTCTGTGAAAATAATCCATCATTTTGTTGTTATTTTTCTTTTTTCTAGAGTTTTATTAATTCTTAGAGAATTTCATATAACTCATCCTCATCATTTTCACCCTCGTTCATCCCTCCAACTCTACCATATGTATTCCTCTTCATGTCCCTTTTTATTTTCTTAAAGGCAAGACTGTCGCTGGATGGTGGTGGTGTATACCTTTAAATCCAGCACTCAGGAGACAGATACAGACAGATCTCTGTGAGTTAGAAGCCAGCCTGGTCTACAGTGCGAGTTTTAGGACATCCAGGGCTACACAGAGAATTCCTGTCTCAATGAAAGTGTGAAGGGGGGCTATTTAAAAAGATAAGACTATCTCCCAGAAGCTGTTTTGGTCTTCTGCCTTTAGAATCTTGGTTTCCTCTTCTGCAATGTTCCCCGCATCTTCAGTGTAGGCCCTCACAATCATTTGATCTCTGCATTTTGACTAAATTTAGCTTTCTATAATGATCTCTTGATTATAGCAAAATTAAGCTTTTTTGATGAGTCATGTTGATAGTATAACATAGAATATACCAGATCTTATACTGTTTTAGGCAACTGGCAGTCATAGCTTCTCCAACTACCAGCCACAGGTAGCTGGCTATATTTAAACTGTCAGGAATGATTTCTCTCCTTTGAGGAAGACTTGGGTTCAATGAGGTGACTGTTATTTACTCTCAGGATAGAAGAGCCACTGTTGTACTTAAGGGATTGTCTTACCTCACAGGTTATTGCTGTGGGTCCTTGACATTGCAGATGGATTGCCTTCTCTCATTTTGGAGTTTTCAGGGTTCTTCTGAATCTGTGAGAGCTAGTCCTCATTTGAGGTGGATTCCAGGTTAGATTCATATAGATCTGCCCCTTTCACCTGTTCCATTGCCAAAATCTGACAGAGTCCCAAGGGTGTCTCTGTCGTACAAACTGAATTCCTTCTGTGTGATGCCAAGTTCCTTTCCCACCTTCCTCACTCTTCAGAGTTATGCCCTTTCTAGCTTTGTTTGAAAACACAATTTTTATTTGTAAGATAATTTTTACTTGTACTTTTTACAAACCTATTGATAAAAATGTTTTATGTGCTTGATAAAGTGCTTTACTCTTTACTAAGTCTTTATCCCATGTACTATGCTGAAGATGTGTAATTAGATTTCATTTGTATTTTAATAAATAAAGCTTGCCTGAAGTTCAGAAAGTAAAACAACCACCCTGGTCAGCCTTACAAACCAGGAAGTGGTGGCACACATATTTAATCCCAGTAGCCACACTAGTTTGCCATAGAAACCGGGCGGTAGTGGTGCACACCTTTAATCCCAGTACTAGAAAGAAATATAAAACTGGAGCAGATGCTCTCAGACAAAATCTCATTCTGAGGATTCCTGGAGGCAGGATCACCATTTTGGACTGAGGTAGAGGTAAGAGTCAGTGGTTGACTGTTTTGCCTTTCTGACCTTTAGATTGAACCCCAATATATGCCTTTGGGTTTTTATTAATTGTGATACAAAGATATTTGGTTGGGTTTATATATATATATATATATATTTTATTTATACAGTATCCTACCTGTAGACCAGAAGAGGGCACCAGATCTCATTATAGGCGGTTGTAAGCCACCATGTGGTTTCTGGGAATTGAACTCAGGACCTCTGGAAGAACATTCAGTGCTCTTAACTGCTGAGCCATCTCTCCAGCCTGATATTTGGTTTTTTAAATGTGTTCCAATATCTGAGAGATATTCCACTGGATGTATGAAATATATATGTATCTTACACATTGGGGATACAAGTTGCACACACACACAATTCTTATATGGAGAAAAATGTTTCATGATAACAGTAGGTATTTTATTGTAATAAGACTCAAGAACATTATTTTAAAAATATTCTCAAATTCATATGTCATGTGGGGAACATAATTTAAGATTTTGAAATGAAAATTCCTGATGCATAATCAAAATAAAAATTAAAATGGAGTTGGGTATGTTCTTTTGTACTCTTTGTTCTAGCGTACTCAATTAACAAGGATTCTGCTCATTGAACTTAACCGGGTAGGAAGATGAAGATTTGAGTATTTATAGTAAAAGAAATAGAAAACAAAGAGCTAAGAACATCAAAAGGTGGGGTCTTGGTTTAGGTTGAGTTAGAAAAGTGAGCGAAAGTGTGAACTGCTTTGTATGGTAAGAGCAAAGACTGCAATTCTAAAATCAGTGGCGCTGCTTTTCCAGCATTGGAGGTGATGTTGGCAGAATTCATTTAGTTTTCTTAAAGAAACTGTAGGTGTGGCATAAAGAACTCAATAGGAGGACACAGGAATGGGAAGGGGGCAACTAAAATGTAATAACAAGGAATCCAAAATGGTGTAGTATTTTGAATTGATGGCTCTGATACCATCCATTACGTTGGAACCCTGGATTCAAATACATAGACAAAGGTCAGAGAGAGGACGAAAAATCATGTTCTGATCAAACTTTAGGATATCGTGATTGTGGAAGACAAGCCTACAATTTTAAGTCAGTTGAGGGAATGTGAAAATTGACTGTCTCAGTTCAGCACTGACCTAGAACATTCACTGCAGCTTTGTGCGAACAGCACCAGTGACCTTAGCAAGTGACCTTTAGGACAGGAGAGAGGAAAATCAGGCGAGGATGGGCTGAAGGGGAACTGCCCTGTGAAAACACAAAGAGCTTTAGAGAATTCTTTTAAAATAAGTGCAAGGGTCAGCCTTTCTTTTAGCTTGAAACTGCCCCCTCATTATTTAATGTAGTATTTTCACAAATCACTGAAGTATTTATTCATTTTGTCATTTTTTTCACTTTGAGCATTACTGCTTCCAATCTTGTTTGCAAAGAGGAAAACATTATTTCCGAAGCTTTCTGTGTCAATCTGAGCATGGGATAATGAACTCAGCAGTGCATAACTTTAATTAACAATATCATTTTTCTTAAGTGATTTAATCCCAGAGTGTATCAGTGCCATTTATACAATGTATTTCAATTTAATTCTGTACCATTAACTGGTAAATGTACCAATTTTCCAATAACTTATTTGCCGTGGAAGCAGGAAGAACTAAGATACTGATTGTATTTACCTATGAAATAACTTGGGTCATTATGGTTCAGAATCACAGAATCATTAAGAACCCATATAAGAGAGATGTGAATGGCACTAAGAGACTTCTTTGGTGTCATTAACTTGACAGTCTGTGGCTATCTGTGAGTGGAGGTATTTGTACTCCAGCGTGATATCTGTGCTGTATTGCTGTCTTAAGATTTTATTTTCTCCTTATTTCATAGAATATTAGGATACATTCATGACTAAAGCATTGTCTGAGTTGGAATAAAATAAAATGGTTTAACAAGAAAAGAAGAATAAAAACAGTTGACAAGTTCTAGCTGAAGTGTTGTTTGAATTAAGGTTAGTGTTTAAATAATTTTAATGTATTTTATTTTTAAATATGACCTTGAAGGGCATTATAATTATTTTCTGTCTGTTCAAGGGTTGTGCAAAAAGAGCCACATAATTGAGGGGAAAAATAATTTCCTTTCACCTTGAAAATTTACCTAGTGCAAAGTTACAAAATGCTTTAATGAGGCCCGATTAATTAGTAAGAGTTGAAGTTTAGCAGAAACATGGAGCATGTAAAGCTGCGCTGAGGACATTTCTACTTTGGAGTGGGGGAGGGTAAAGCAATTTTTAAGGAAAGATTGGTGTGAACACTTCATTTTGCACTTAAGGTTTTAAATTTTCTTTCTAGTAAAGTCATTTTCATTTTTATAGAGAAATTTATTAAGTAACTGGATATTCAGCTAAGCTCTAATCATTTTTATCATGTCATTAAGATTTCTTTATTTTTTTCTTTTAAGAAAAGTATGGTATTCTTTTAAGAAAAGTAGTGTATTGTATACATGTTAGGGAATTAGCCTTTTTAAGTATAGAACATTTATTTAATAAACACGTGATACTGAATGTTCCTGTGGCAGGCTGTGCTATGCATTCTCTTAGGTGTATCTGAAAGGTGTGCTGTCTAATGAAGTGAAATAAACATTTAAACTAATTGATTAGATTGGGGTTATATGTGCTCCAATAAGCAAATTTGTGGATTACAATGAGGATTCTTAAAGGAGACAGAACACACGTAGCAGCTACAGAAGAGAAGAGAGCAAAGATAATTGGTGAGTTTTTAGAGGAAGGTCACCTTGAGAGGAGTTTTGATTAATGTTCCTGTTTCCCACAGATAAGAAAAGTGAGGAGAGGAAAATGGCTGAAAATGGTTTTCTAAGCAAAGGAAATTATGTAAACAAAGACCTGGGTGAGCAATAGCTGGTTTCCATCCAAGCACCTCTGTCTGCTCTGTGGCTGGAGACTGTGTTTGGAGCCATAGTCTTAACACCCAGTGACCCTATGCCTCCAGAGGTGTCAGACATCGTCCACTGAAGAGTCTATCAGTTTTTATCACATGAAAAATAGTAAGCTTTTAAGGTGCTTTATTCAGAAACATATAGTTAAAAATATTTAAATTTTATTTATTTTTATTATTATTGTTGCATTGGTTTTCGAGACAGGGTCTCTGTGTAACAGCTCCTGATGTCCTGGAACACGCTTTGTAGGCCAGGCTGGCCTTGAACTCACAAAGATCTTCCTGCCTGTGTCTCCCAAATGTGCCACCACCACCCAGCTAAAATATTTATATTTTAGAGATATTGATTAGACAACTGTATGATGGCCAGAGATGAAGAAGAGGCCCTGTGATGCTGCATAAGGCAAAGATTGTAATTGAAATACGAGTGTCTATAGGCCATTGAAGGACAGATTGGATTTGAGGTATAAAAGAAGTGGTTTTTAGAATATGTTGTTGGATTGGAAATGATGAAGAGAAGATGTTCAGGTTTCTGATGTCAGCTGCAGCCTTTTGCAAATGGTAATACTCAGGGAAAAGTAGGGTTATTATAGTCAGATTATGAGAGATTGCATTAATACATTTATTTTTGTATCTCTTGAGTTGTAAGAGGTTTTGATGATTCAGAATTAATTAGAAATTTAAGTTCAGGAACAATATTCACAACATGTTAAATTCTGCTGTGACATTTTTACTTTGGAAAAAGGAAATAAAAATATAAGGAGAACAACTGTTGCTAAAAAACATTCGTGAGAATATGCGACAATCACCAAGTCAAACATTGTGAATTCAAAACTAGATGTCGTTTTGTCAGTTGGCTACTTCAGCCTGGCAGTCAGGAGTAAATTCTGGATGGAGATAATAACTAATGAGTGCATACACTGAGTGTTTACTATATACCAAACACCCTTACAAAAGTATGAATTTATTAATCTCTATGGGCCTTATTATTGGCTTCATTTTACAGATGAGGAAAGTAGGGTGCAGAATTAATTCATCAGCTTAATACTTCTCAGCTAGTAAGGAAAGCACTGAATCCAGGTGCTCTGTTTTCAGAGCTGTGCCTTTACTAGCCAGGCTGTACTTTCTGCAATGTTTGATTCTTTTATACATAAAAATTAAAAATTCATTAGCAACATGCAATATTTTACCATTTCAGCCCACATGAATTCTCTTCTTAAATCCAGTATCTATCAAAGTATAATCATTCTCCTTGACACACTGATGAGCTTGGAGCATGTTTGATTTATTCCATTTCTCTCTGACTCACATTCAATGAGTATTTAGACCAATCAATCCTCTTACATCTGCCTTCCGAAGATGGATTCTCTACGCAAATTCATATTCTTGTCATCTATTTCCTGTGTTATACTGTTAGCTTCGCAATTATGCCCAGACCTTCAGAATCTCCCAACTTCAAATTTATGGTGCATACTATTTTTTCAAGTTTAGTTCAGAAGCTACCAGTTCCATTAAGAATTTTATGATATTACGCATAGTTCAAAAGGATCTTAGAGGCAGAATCTCTTCTCATTTATTTATCTGCAGTGTATATCATAGTTTCTGCTTAGCAAGATTTTATTTACATGGAAGTGATCTCTCTTCTCTTTCTAACCAGAGAACTATTCATTACTTTCCTTTGAAGATTTTTTTATTTTAAAATTATGTGTATTTGTATTTGCATATGTGTTAGTATTTGCATGAGTGTGCAGGTACTATGGCAACCAGAAGAGAAGCAGCTCCCATTGGAACAGGTGTCACAGGCAGTGTGGTGTGGGAAAGGAGTTTTCTGTAAGACTGATATGCTGAGCCATCTTTTCAGCCTTATTTGCCATTTTTCAAACTATACCCATCAATATCAAAAAAGAAATTGTTGATTGGTGAAATTCTATAATGTTGCATATACCTTTCTAATTTTATGATGATGGTGCTTAGCAATAAATTATCTACAATTACCTTATTTAATGTGATATCTATACCACAGCTCAATACATAACAGATGTGTGAATTGTTTATTAAAACAATCATCAATTAAAATTAATGTAATTCATAATGATAATGACAGTGTTTCAGAAATGTAGTTTAGGAAATGTAAATGCTTGACAAATAATCTGATTCAATGAAATTATATTTTAAAAATATGTATAAAAGTGTTTGTCTATGTTTGCTATACTGTTCTAAAGCAAATGGATTTAGCTGTTCCTCTCTAATTTAGTGGCAAGAGTCATAATTTTAAGTTAATTATTTCTCTAAACATGCCCTTTGTCTGTTTTTGTTTAAAAGTTGATCACAAAGCAAAGTCAGTTCCAAATTCTTGCATAATTTTAAATTCTCAGGACAGATCTGATGTTCAATAAATGTCCATGTATATATTTTTTTACTATTATTTTCTCTGCCAAATTATGTTGAACTGACTCATTTGACTGGCAGGGAACTAATGTAAACATCATTTGTGTGAACTGAATAAGTATTTAAAAACTAATGTAGCTTACATATGGGAAAGTCTGTTGGGAAATAATATCAAATATGTTGGTAACTGCCTCAATGTTACTTCTTGAATTAATAGTAATGCAGAGGCCAGAGAACAGCTCCCTCTGGCCTGTTTGAATTCACATTGTATTTAGTGGCACATGGAAGTGGGGATGAAATTTGAATATGACATGTAACCAACAGGGCCTCTAGAAGAAGGGACAGAAAGAGAAGATACTTAAATGGTATCTAATGGCATCATCAGGACTTGAAGAGATCTTGAAGAATCGGAATGACAATATTCAATTTCATTAGGAAATTCAATAAGAATGAGTACACTTTATTTTTAAAAACACCTTTTCTCAAGAATCAGGGGCACATGATAACGATGTCAGGAGTTTAGTGAAATGTAGGCTGTATGTCAACCATTTTTGTATTGCTTCTGACAATGTTGTGGCCTGGTTCTTCTTTAGAGAGCTCTGAAACCCTAGCCCTGTATGGCACCACACTGGTCTTGTCATTACAGCAACAAAAACTCATCCACAAAATAGAATGTAGCCCAAAGCATTTAGACTGTGCTTAGTTGTATATATAAAGTTAAGCTAAAGTCTCCAGGAAAATGTTAGTGGGGAGGTTATGGTGGGTATAGAACATGTGTAATGAAAGACAGGGGAACCCTGCAAACAGAGACTGATCATTCATTCCCAGTTGCCCAGACCCAAATGTTCACACAGAAACTAAGTTAGTTATAACACTGCTTGGCCAATGACTCAGGCTTATTTCTAGATAGCTCTTACATCTTTAATTAACCAATTTCTTTTGTGTATCATCATGAGGCTTTGGCTTTACTGGTAAATGTTCTGGGCATCTATCTCCTTTGGCAGCTACATGGCGTCCCCTTGACTCTGCCTACTCTCTCTCTATATCTCTTCCAACCTTGCTATATTCTGCCCTACCATAGGCCAAAGTAGCTTTATTTATTAACCAATAAAAGCAACACATGTACAGAAGGGCATCCCACATCAGAACCCCAAATTAAAAATGTGTGCTCCAGAGTAAGCAAAAACCTCAAGGAAAAGTTCAATGATTTAATGTTTTCTTTAAATTCTCTGTCTCTTTCTTTGTGTGTGTGTGTATGCACACATGCAGGTTGATAGCTTGTGAGAATGTGGGAACTGATATTCTCTTCCCAAAATATGGCCCTTGGGGATGGATCTTAAGTTGTCAAACTCAGCAGAAGTGTCATAATTGCTGCTTTAACCTCTTTGGACAAACCTGGAAGATGACGACTACATGGAAATAATATCCATATTAAAGGGAAATACCTGATAACTTTTCAGGAAGAAATTCTTTTTGTTCTGTGGCCATAAAGAAAGATCTTTAGGTATAGCCCTAGAGCACTTTAATAGAAATCAAAAGCAAATATATGTTTACAAAATTTTAAATCTGGAAAAAGATTTTCTCTTGATGTATGAGTTTTTCCCTTAACTGCTAGAAAATAGGTCACTATTACCCAGAAGTGACTAATGAAAATCTTACTGTTCCAATGACATGCTGGCTTCCAATTCCTGTACGCTTTTGTTCATTAACTAAAACAATATTGTTTAAATAGAAAAATCACTAAAATTTGGATTTTTCAGGAAGGGAATATCTGAATTAACTGGAAAGGTTTTGGAATAGGCTATCTCTGAGGTCCCTGCTTGGTGGCTAATTGAGTAGGAAACCCTTTAGCTATGCTATTGCCATTCCAGGGAATTGGGCCTCTATGACTGTAGGAGAGCCAGTTTCAAAGACCTTTCTTTCAAATCCCTCAGACCAAATAGGTGTCACTATTTTCTAGTCTCTGAAACGTTTTTATTCTAGAGTGGAGTGACAAATGAAATCTAACTTACATTTCTTGTTCTGACATTCCAAGTTAGAAGAAAACATAACTTTCAGATCTTAAGGAATGTAGAAATGTGTTATCATGAGAAAATCATCAATTATTAGAAGTGATTTCACTATTCATAATGATGGTTTATTCTGTGTTACTTTTGTAAGACTATGTACAAATATGTGTGTGTGTGTGTGTGTGTGTGTGTGTGTATGTATCTACATAGTCACACAGGTGAATGCTTAAAAGACTTTTGGTGTGTGTTGGGAGACAAGAGCTTCCAAACTCTTTAAAAATTTCTGTCTCTTCAAACTTCTAGCATAATTTATGACAAAGCATTTTGCATAATCTTCCACTACTTGAACTCTTTCTCTGTGTCTTGGTGGTTAGTTGTGAATCACCATCTCTGCTTACAAGGTGGCAGCACACAAGTGTCTCATCTACAAGCATACTATATCCTTACAAAAGCATTCAGCATTCCTTTTCTCACTTAGCTGAAGATGAATTTCCATCCAGCTTGAAATGCTTTGCTCTTTCTCACTTTGCTTATTAGTGTGCAGTGATTGGCAAGTTCCCCTCGAGACAGGGCACCATCTTCTCAGGGTAGGTTTAGGCATAAGCACCCAATAAAGCATAGCCAAAAGGAAATGTATAAATCTGTTTTGAAATTCAATAAATTCATAAACTATGCTACTCAGCAAGGCCTGTGGGAGCATATACATCATAAAACACCACTGTAAAGCTATAAATATTTCAGGCAGTTAGCAACGGCTGAGAGCACACAGTCAAGTGGCTGGCTAAAGATGGGCAGTGCAGAATGCCCTACGAAAAGCTGGTCCAAGGTCTTTGGAGTAGTTTTGTAGATGTTTTTCTAAGCAAATAAAAACCGTGGTCCTGGTTGGCACCAAGCCCATCTTTATATGAGGTTGCAGAGAAAGTAGAAACCTTCTCAAGTTCAGCTCAGGGGCTTCCCCCACTGTCATTACTAAGATCATCCATTCTGCAAATGTGTTTTCTATCAGTGCAGATGGGGATGCTGAGGCCTGTGTGGACTTGAGAGACCAACAAGGAACAGAGTGCTCACTTTGGCCAAAGGGTCTCCACCTCAGCTGTCTACCCTTACTAATCACAGGCAAACCCTGGTGTTACTAATGGCAGAATTACGTCTAATCTGAATAAAAGTTGCTTTTTTCCTTCTGCTGTTGGTACAACTGGGTATTATCATTATTCTCAGCTTCTTAACTGGTTGTTTAAGTTATTTATCTTCAGTCATTTTGTTCTTAATTTGTGCATGCTAGTAGTTAGCTGATTTCTGTAAGATGTAATTTAATATTTTTTGTACTTAATGTTTAATCTTTTATTATTTTCAGTATGACTTTTTCCTTGCCTTGCTATCTGTTTACATAATTTTGAAAGTACCAAATGTATTATTTATCTTATTATCAATTTCTAATTATTCTTTTTAGTGAATAGTCTTCATAAAGCTGGATCTTTATATTTTATTTGAATTTGCTAAATGTATGATTCACAATCATTCATAGTAATTTTTTCAATGTTTTTCTTTTATCCTATTCCTAATTAGAAATGATATACCTTCTTTCAGTTTATTATTTTCACATAGACATATTGTTTTTTATTACATATTCCTTTTGTTGTCTATTAGGGAAAACTTGATATATATTTAATACAAACTAGAAGTAGATACCTTTATACTCTATCTGGATAATACAAACATCTGAACATATCATTTTAAAGACTTATTTTGAGTAAACAGCCCAGGATGACCTTAGATTTGTTATGAAGAAGAGCATGCCCTTGAATTCTGGAATCTCTTGTCTCTGTCTTCATAATTTTAGAATCTCAGGCATGCACCTCCATGATCAACATCCAAATTATTTTAATCTCAATTAATTTCTTTCAGTATTCACACTGTTTTATCAAGTTTTTTTTGCTGATCTTTTTAGCCCCCTGTAAATCATGTAGTAGTGTTTTAAGATATTAATTTTTGCTTTTATTAAAACAAATAAATCAAATAAATATTGTGATTTTGTTTTGTTCATCATTGCATGGATCCTCTTGAATTGTGCACCTGTAGTTAAGACTTTAGTAAATCAAGATTTACCTTACGTAGTAAGCTTAGTTATGGATAAATGGGGCAAGGGACTGGAATGGAAGGAGCAAACAGGGGTGGGAGAGGAGACTGTGGGAGAGAATTCCTGGAGGGCAGCTAAAACTAATGGCCTTTTGATGGAATGTATGGAAATCAAATACAGTAGAAGGTTCCTAAAATATGTATCTAAAAAGGTGATCAAAATGGAATTTATACAAAAAAATATGCTCCAAGTGGGCATCTCTCATCATCACTGAGGCCTCCAATTCTGGGATTTGGTCACATCTAATCAAGTTGTTCATCACCTAATCAATGCAGGCTATTCCAAGGCTATTGGTTTTTCTCCACAAACTGATAGTAAGGCTCTGCTGCTGAATTCAACACCTATACAACTCATTGACCATGGTGAAGTTGAATTGGTGCCTACCTAGAGCCTTCAACATTACTGTTTAGTATTCAGAATCCTGGAAGGGACTTTGAACGCTATACCAAAGGAGAAAGGTAAATACCAACTCAGTTACATACTCTTCTTTTTATCATGATGACCTGCAATCAAGATGTGTTAGTGAAATCAAGGTATGAAGCCTGTGGAGCTAACCAACCAATATATGGTTTTATTTAATGTTCACTCCATGAGATGGAAGCTATCTTTAACACTTCTTGGGTGGCCATGAACCGGAGACTGACTAGACTGGCCAGGGACCAGTAATTCAAGTGCTACTGTTTTGCTAAAGAAATGTAACAAAATGACTCCTAATGACATTCTGCTATACTCATGGATAAGTGTCTTACTCAGCCATCATCGGAGGCACTTCCTCCTGAAGCAGAAGGCAACAAATATACTCACAATTGGACAATGTGCAGAGAGTAATAGACATCAAAACACTTGGTCCTGAGTGTGCTGTCTCTATAAATGCCCTCCCCTAAGGGCTGTAACATGAGGGCCTGCTTGTTGGGGTTTATGTCCTGCCCACTTCCCACAGCCAGTAAGCCCCCAAAGAAAATCACACAGAGGTCTACATAAATTATAAACGGATTGGATCATTAGCTCAGGCTTTGTATTAGCTCTTATAACACATATCAACCCATTATTCTTATCTATGTGAGCTACATGGCTCGGTACCTTTCTCAGCAGGGCAATTACATCCTGCTTCTTCAGTGGATGGGCCAAGACTGCGTAGGAATGGGCTTCCTCCTTTCCAGAATTCTCCTGTTCTCATTATCCCACCTCTCCTTCCTGTCTGGTTGTCCCACCTATACTTCCTGCCTTGCTGCTGACCAATCAGCGATTATCTAAAACATGATTGCTAGAATATAGACAATTGTCCTGCACCAAAGGGTTCAAGGGACTCTGTGGAAGAGGAGGTGAAAATATTGTAAGAGCCAGAGAAAATGGAGACCCCACAGGAAAGAAAAACTTCTAAGAGACTTATCTACATGGGTTTCCAGAATGACTGAACAAACTTGCAATCTCACCAACAGTGAATGAGGGCTCCCTTTCCACATTTCTCCTCCAATGTTTTTAGTAGATTATTTTAGTGATCTTTGGAATTCTGACTGGGGTAATATTAAATCTCAAAGTTATTTTGATCTGTATTTCCCTAATTGCTAGGGAAAATGAACTTTTCTGAAGTATTTCTTGGCAATATATACACATATACTATATGTATATATGCATATGTATACATATACTGCCAAGAAGTATATACACACACACACACATATATATGTATGTATATATATATATATATATATATATATATATACACACACATATATTTCTCTGTTTGGGTCCCTGGCCCATCTTTTGAATAGGCCATTAATATTTTTTAATCCTTGCTTTTTGAGTTTTTATAAATTCTAGATATTAATCTTCTGTCAGATGTATAGCTAGCAACAGTTGTTTCCCGTTCTGTCGACTTCCTCTTCACCAGGCTGATTGTCTCTTTAGCCATGCAAAAACTTTTAGTTTTAGGAATTCCCACTTGTAAATTATCAGTCTTAATTCTTGGGTAAATGGGGTCCTATTTGAAAGTTATTTTTATACCAATATCTGTGACAGACACAAATCATTACAGACAATCATAAATGATCAAAATACAGTCCTATATCTACAGATATATCTATAACTCCTGACCCTAAGACTCAGGAATCATTTTGAAAGAGGGACAGAAATATTGTTACATGTCAGAGGTTCAAAGTGATTGTTGTGAGATTGTGTCTCCTAGAAATGTCAGAAGCTAGAACTAGAAAGTATCACCAGCATGACTGCTTTACCAATCAATAGCTGAATAAGGAAAGCAGCAATTGACATGCTAATATGAAGAGGGGAGAAATATAGGCCAATAAGGAATGCTGAGAAAGGGTACAATGGTCTTCCTCAGGACAGAGCACACCAACTGCCTATCCAACAGCAAATGGTCAGCCCTGAACATATAATACAATACATACAATATACAGACCCAGAATACACACACGCTACACACACAGAGTATATGTATATGATAAGAATTTGGTGCAGGAGAATTGTCTATATTCTGTCAATCATACTTTAAATAAACGCTGATAGGCTGATAGCCACGCAGGAGGTATAGGCGGGAAAACCAGACAGGAAGTAGAGGTGGGGCAATGAGAACAGGAATATTCTAGGAAGAAGAAAGCTCTTTCCGTTGTCTTGCCCAGACTACCGAAGAAGCAGGATGTGACCTGCACCGCTGAAAAAGGTACTGAGCCATGTGGCTAACATAGATAAGAATAATGCGTTAATATAAGTTATTAAGAGCTAATACGAAGCCTGAGCTAATGGGCCAATCAGTTTATCATTAATAACGGCTGTGGGAACTGGGCAGGACAGAAACCCCAACAAGCCCGGCCCTCATGTTACAAGAATTAATGAAGGAAAGAGGTCATGAATTGAAAAAAGAGCAAGGAGAGGTTTATACAAGGGTTTGGAGTGAGAAAAAGCAGGGGGAAATAATGTAATTATATTATAATCTCAAAAAATAAATAATTAAAAAGGGAAAAGTAAACTAAAGGAAATTATAGAGTTCAGCTACTTACAATGTTTAAAGAACTGAAACAGATTTAATTTCATAAGAAACATTTGAAATAGAAAGTAATAAAGGAAGCCATGAACAGATAAAAACATGATTGTTCCTATGAAAACCTGAAAATCGAAGTAATTTTTCAGAATTTTGTGAGTAGTAAAGAATTCAAAATGCTTTTTTCCTCATAAATAGTAGTTGGGCATACTTTTTCATTTTTTCTTTTTTACTTTTGTTCTTTTTAAAGACAAGGTTTCTCTATGTAACAGCCCTGGCTGTCCTGGAACTAGCTCTTGTAGACCAGGCTGGCCTTAAACTCACAGAGATTTGCCTGATTCTGCCTCCTGAGTGCTGGGGATTAAATACTGAGATTAAATATATATATATTTATTTATTTTAGATATAGTATATGATATATACTATGATGTCTTAACCTGAAAATGTCTCATTATGTGTTAAAATATGCCAAAATATTAAAACACAATCTGAAATTTTAATTGTTCTGATTTGAATCATTTTGACCAGGTAAGCCAAACTTAAAGCAGGTAGCATCTATCCTAGAAAACAAATGATTCTAAAAAAAGAAATAGAAAATAAAGGGGAATTATATTTGTTTAGCATAGGCAGTAATATGACCGAAGCATCATATGCATACACATTAGTATACTATTTTTATACAGTTGATACAACTGAAACATATAAAAAAGGTGTGCTAACAAAAGGAAGAGAACAGAATGCAAAAAAGAAACAAATAAACTATTTAAAATAGAACAAGGAAAACTGGTAAGATTACAGAGGAACTGAGAATTTTCACAGTCCTGGGCTTTCTTCGAAGGGTCTAGATAAACTGTACACTGTGGTATTCTCCCACTCCAGCAATGTCAATCTGACCCTCAAAGCTTGCTAGGAGGGAAGAAAAGGCCATTTCCTAAGCCTGAGCTATAACTTCATGCAATTCTTCCAGAATCCACTTCCTCGTAAAGTGTCGTAAGATGACAAGTTGTTTGTTATGCTACTTTTATGAGCTTTCAAATATCAAGCTCCAGGCACATGGATCATTTGGATATCCTAGCCTGTCAGTCACAGACTCTAATTGTTGCCTGTGCTTAAACCATGAATTCCTCCCTGAGTCAGTTAAACACATCTCTTGCTTCTGTGTCTTGTGCTGGCTGCTGGTTGGTATCTTCAAGCAAGCTTACGGTACCTTTCTCACAGTGTCTTAAATATAATCCTTATTTGGGGGAACATTTAGTGTAGTATTGCCTATTTATCTCTACAAACACATTACTAGTTTAGCCAGCCTAGAAATCAGGTAATTGCAATAAAATAAACAATACATACACTAAATGCTTCACCTTCATACCTGATAGCACCCAAATATTTCCAATCCTCACGTTCACTTTCCTTTTAGCCATCAATTTATGAGAGTGCTGACTTTAAAGAGTTAATCTTTAATTTTAATTATCAATACATCTTTGTTCATATTATTGCTATATTATTTTTTTCATTCAGGATTTCTGTATAAGATTTGTACATTTGTGATATTTCCCATACTTTGCAATAGGTCAGATACACTAATGTACAAAACACATGTATCATTTTTGTCTATAATTTTCATTATGACAAGTAAGATGAATTTTATTTCTACTAAGAATGATGGATTGAGGGTAATATTCACATTCTAAAAGTGTGGTTTTGGTAACTGGTGTATTTGCTTGCTTGACAAGTTGAAGTCAAGACAATCTTTTATAATAAGTCTAAGGAAAGTGAAACTAAATAAGTCTCGTTCGTAGGCAAACTTGCATCACAGGAACTGCATCAGTCCCCTGGCATTACTGTAAACACAAAGCTGAATTTGAGAAAACCTCAGCATTTGGGAATTTCGTTTTGTTTTGTTTTCTGAGACAGGTTTTCTCTGTGGCTTTGGAACCTGTCCTGGAACTAGCTCTTGTAGACCAGGCTGGTCTTGAACTCACAGAGATCTGCCTGCTTCTGCCTCCCAAGTGCTAGGTTTAAAGGCGTGTGCCACCACCACCCAGAGGATTTTATTTATTTATTTATTTTTTTCGAGACAGGGTTTCTCTGTGGCTTTGAAACCTGTCCTGGAACTAGCTCTTGTAGACCAGGTTGGTCTCGAACTCAACAGAACCGCCTGCCTCTGTGGGAATTTCAAGAAATTAACAATCACTGTCCTGGAATATTCTGTGAGCTCATTAACTACATTTGGCTTTCTGACAGGGAACTTTACCTCTGGCATTCTTTCTGTGTTTTACAGGCAAATATTTCTGATTCGTATAGCAGTCACGAAGGCAGAGTATGGCAATCTTTAGGCTGTATGCCAGATGATGTCCGGCAGGAATAATATTTGTTTTGTTTATTTTTTTCTCCTCTCTCTCTCTCCACAAAAGCATGTACTCAGAAGAGAAAATACAGAGACAGGAAATGAACTTGGTTTCTATTTTAACTTAAGTGGCAACTGCCATTTCCCTATACTTATGTTTTTAAAAAAGAGTTAATTAGATCAAATGTGTTTATTTATACTTGCTTTTTATTAGATATTTTTCATTAAGCAATTTGTCACCTTTTCAGGAAAAACTTTACTAGCAGAAATTCTACTATATTGCAATGGGTTAGACACAGGTGGAGATGTTAACTGTTGACAACAGGCAACATCCACTTTAAGGAATCATAGTGCTTTAGAAATTGTATATAATGTGACATAGGACTGAAGGCACTTCTTGCTAACAAGTTTAACATTTTTTATAGACGGGAAGGCAACAATATGGGAAAGTAAGGAAGAAATACAAAACCATCCTTTTGGAATAATACCTTAAAGACAGAGATAATGAAGACAGAATGATAAAACTTCAAATTAACTTTTAATAAAAGATGTAGGTGTGTATGCATATGTGTGAACACACACAAACACACAACCACCAAACTTTAGTCTATAATCATTTACCCTGTGCCCAACCTTTTCTGTGATTCTAGCCTTTAAGGTGGATGGACTAAAGCAGCCATGAAAGACAGAAAAGGGAAACTGGGGAGGGAACCTAGTATAGGTCTAACATTAGGGTTTGGAAGAATAATTCATTGCAATTTGAAAATACTGAAGATGTTCCTGGGTAGTTAAGCTCATGAACTACAAGGAAGAAAATCACAGACAATACATGAACAAAAGGATACTTTCAAAGCTTCTGGGGAGAAAGGGAAGCTGTGAAGGTAGAGAGCAGCACTTTTTAACATTTGATTGATGAAGGCATTAGGAGTAAAAAGCGAAAGTGGAGGTTCTCATGAGAAAAAGAGGCACTAATCCTCTCTTCGCTAGCCAAGTAAATTTAAAAGTCTGCCAAAAAGAATTGACCACACAAAAGAAAGTTTAATCCAATTATCCCCCAAAATTAGAGAAAATTCTACAATAACACACCAGTAGGTTTTCTCTTGTTTACAAGGGAGGATGTGTTTGGTTGTTTGGCTAACTCATCAGTCTGAAAGTAAGTATGCAGTGATATGAACGAGGCCCAGGGGCATGAGTGGGGACTTCGTGTGCTGGGGAGGAGTAAAAGGAAACTGTGCACTGTTCTGGCAATGAGAGCCCATGGTCTAACAGGTGTAAAGGTAGCGTGTACTACTGAACTTAACTAGGTCCTTTGTAACACACATTCATCCTAAGGGTCAGGAAGAAATGAACTAAACAAAAATAACAAGTATATAAAACTTTGGGAAGAGGTATTTTGACTCCATAAGACTGAAGAAAGCTTTTATGATTTTTTAATACTGTATTATTCTTACATTTTTTTCCTTGGCAAGAATATGGGTTTTAATGTGGAAAATACTTTCTGTGTACTAGGGTTAAATAAGTTAGCAAATTATTATTATAAATAATGTTAACCAAGTATCTCACAATTGGAGGAATATGCTATTAATTAGGAAATATGGAAGGCTTAATAGAACACTTACAGATTGAAACAGGAGGTATGAATTCATGAAATGGATGGATGGCATTTTAGTGTACACACTTATACATATGTAGATAAGGAATTAAATGTAGACTTTGTGTATGCATGAGTGTGTCCGCACATCTACTTCATGTTTTTGAGGACTTGGCTAGGAACCATGAAGATCCTGTGTAATGAGAATAACTCCTTGTGTTTAAATTGATGGCTTTCCAAATTTATTTTCCAATAATGGAAATAAAACAGATTGGGGTAATTGTTTATTTCTGGGACAAGTCCTCAGACACACATACACATACAAACACACACATGTGCAAATACATTCACATTCATATGCATATATAAACACATGTATACATGCATACATACACACATTCACACAATTCTGAAATACCTTTTGGTGCCAGAAAATAAAGTATTGAGAAATGATAAAAGATGATGACTATCAAAAGGAACTCTTAAATGTCAAAGCTGAAAAGATTTGAGTAACGAAATTCAGTAATGATAGTATTTATGATGTAAATACATTTTAGGGAGAGATGTGTTCCAGACAAGACCTTTACCAAGAGACAAATGTTAATGTAACTAGAAAAAAAAAGACATTTCAATATCACGGTTTTGCTGACAGGTTGGATGGAAAAGGGCAAACCATTTCTGAGCTATTTTTGCCAACATTTGTGGCCTCAGTCTCACTGTAGGAGAAACAAGCACAAATAAAACAACTGAGTAGTCATCTTTAAGATGGTTAAGGTCATGAAAGAAAAGGAAGCCTGTTGGGCAGGAGGAGACTAAGAACATATAGAGATGATAACTAAATAATGGTCCTTTGTGGCTTACTACACATGGAAAAACTAAGGAAGGGCATGAGTAGAACACTGGTAAATTCCGCAAAGGGTCTATCAATATTAGTAGGTCACTATTAGTTTCCTGGCTTTGATGACTGCATTGTGACTACCATGCTGCTACTTTAAGGGAAACTGAGGTGACAGTGTAAAGCAATTCCATGTGTTACATTGGAAACATTAAAGATAAAAGTATTTCGAAAGGAAAAAAAGAAAACAAAAAAATAAAGAAAAGAAAAAATCCCCATGTTTCTGTTTTAAACTGTAACAGTGCTTGCATAATATCCCTTCAAACTATAAATAATTCCTCATGCATAGGATAGGGTTTCACTATTGCTAAATATGTGTAGTCATTAAGTGAGTCACATTTATAGAAAAATTTTGCTTATGTATCTATATGTGTTACTTATATCTGCTGTAACCATATGAAATATGAAATAATATTTTATAAAAATACAACACAATTCTACTTCAAGCTAAGATAAAAGTCAATATAAAATTCAAAAGAAAAAATCTAGTGTTGGATCTGAAAATGGGCCCTTGAGATATGATAAATCTAAATAACCCTTAGAATTATAGAAGGAATGTTGAGTGTCTCTTGCAGAGAACAGTATAATAATTCTATGTCGAGGACACGGCCTCTTGGGTAACATATTTTCCAAAAACAGCCTATGATATAGCTTTGTCACCTGTCTTCATGATACTCAAAAGTTGCCTCATAAAGAAAGTGAATGTGGGTTAAATTTAAGCAATATAAAATGTTGCCAATTTCCAGTTGGAGTCAGAGGAGAGAAGGGCGTGTATTTAAATTACAATTAATATATGAGTAATGTATGCTGTATGTTACTTGTATGGGGATGCTCAAATAATGCCATTCTTTAACTTGTCATTAATAAGTATCTTTGTAAAACTCAGCTTTTTTTTTCTAATTTTTACTCCATATTTTCAAGAAAGTCATTTTCACCTCTCCTGTTCTTAACAAAACAGTTAGCTTTTGATCACTAGGAAATAGCGCTGGATAGTTTTATATCAATTTGATACAAGCTAAAACCATCAGAGAGGAGAGAACCTCAATTGAGAAAATGCCTCTGTAAGATCTGGCTGTAGGCAACCCTGGAGGACGTTTTACTGAGTGATTGATGTGAGAGGGCCAAGTTCATTGTGCTGGAGCCATCCCTGTGCTGGTGATTCTGGGTTCAATAAGAAAGCAGGGTGAGCAAGCCAGCCGTGAGGAACAAGTCTGTAAGCAGCACCCCTCCATGGCCTCTGCATCAGCTCCTTCTTCCAGAATTCTGCCTGGTTTGAGTTCCTGTCTTAACTTTCTTTGATGATTAACTGTGATGTGGAAAGTAAACCCAATAAATCCTTTACTCCCCAAGTTACTTTGGTCATGGTATTCCATCACAACAATAGAAACCCTAACTAAGACTGACTTCTTTAAAATATTGTCTGAATCTTTCAATGGGTTTTCACTGTTAATCACTGCATATTTCAGATTTTTATATAATTTCTTGTGTCACACTTTCATTACATCACGAAATGTAACACCATGGACAATTTCAGGAAAATCTATGGTCTCTTCTTTTGTTTCAGTCCTTTCTCTTTTATGTATTGTGTTTGTTTTTTCATGTCTAAATTATACGAAACTGAAGCCATTGAGGATGACTCTAAACACCATTATTATCTATTAAAATGAAAAGGAGATATTACCACTTAGTGAGACCAACCACCATAAGTTTCTGAAACAATGAATAAAATGTCATAATTTCCCATTATTAAAGAAAATTCCCCCAAAGAAAACCAACAAAATCCAAATCACATGTGAGGGTAAGGCAGCGTTGGAACATGAGGGTCTGACAACCTCAACAGGTGTCTTGTGACTTCAGTCACAGCTCTCATCAGTGGTTTAATAGGAGGAATGGTCACAGAGGTGGAGGATAATTATGTAATGCTTGGTCAGTATTATCATTCATAACTATCCTTGGTGTTACTGGAGGTCGCGGTGCTAGCTCTATGTTTAATAACCTTACAAATACTGCTAAATTCCTCTCAGCTTGTTGTATAGAAATAACAGCAATGTAGAATGTGTCCATTTATTTCTTAATGTGGTTGTAGTGTGATGGTTTGCCTTCTCTCTCTCTCTCTCTCTCTCTCTCTCTCTCTCTCTCTCTCTCTCTCGATTAGCAGAATAATGGAACAACTCCTCTCCTGACCTGTACTCTGACTGAGCCATCTACGATTTTGTTTGCTATCTTAAGTGCCTTATTGCACAGTTATGAATGGCATTTTTATAGTCATCTGCTAGAATTATAAATATTTAGGAAACCCATAGAATATTCTTGGTGAAAATTAAACCTCTGTGAATAATAACAATAAGAAATAATTTTTCTATTATGGGCATCAAAAAGTTGCAAGCCATTTTAAGTAGTTCATGGTTTTTTAAACTTTATATAATTTAACCTGTGACAAGTTAAAAATTAGAATCTAAAAATAAAGCTAATTTTATAAAGTAAAATTGAAAAATCTGTGTTTTTAAAGGAGGGCCTTGGGTCTTTGAAAATGTTTCCTCATAAGTTTAAGAAGACCTAGTCTTCCCTGCGGATCGACTTTTTCATAAGTGCATATAATTTATCACCACTGATGTCCACATTAATCTCTTATTTTCTGTCTGAAGTACTACTTAAACTCAGACATTGAGAAAACAATGAGATGATACCCCATCAAGTTGATGTATGCGTTCCAGATGTATCTGTGACACTTCAAAGTCCTTGTCACTTTAACTGATTTAATATTGGGCAATATGAGCACTTCCACTTTGTTCTAGGAAGATAGAGGAATATATGCTCTTGGTAATTTTCCATGCTTATTTTCCAATCTGAAAAATAAACATCAGACAAAAATTCAATACCGAGAAGAAATAAAATTGAATAAAAATGGACCATTAACCAAAGAATGCACATTATTACCAAAAATGAATGGAGAAATGGAGGTGGAAGGAATGGCACAACAATGAAAAAGAAAAATGCACCTCTGGAAATACCCTTCCAAAACAACAAGTATAAAAGAGAACTATATGGAGAAAACCACTAATCTTGCCTTGCATACTGTGTTAGCACGTTACACATTTTTAACGTGCATTTGTGTTTTGGTTTGAACATAACCATTTTGAGTAATTTTGTAACCCTATAAGGCACAGGCTTTTCACACTTATAGGTGCCAAATTGTTAAAGAGACACACACATGGGCACATGCCTATGGAGACTTTTCTCACTATAGTTTCAGGAAAATACCCGAATTGTGAATTTTTAATAGATACTTAAGAAGCTTTATTAATGTGATATATGGCCAGATATGGTAGCTCCTCCCCATAACCCCAGTATATGGGAGCCCAAGACAGAATAATTGATAAGAGTTTGAGACCATCCTTGCTCACATACTGAGTTCTAGACTAACTTTGTTCAAGAACAAGACTCTGCCTCAAAAAAAGTTTTTAAACATTGTTTTCCAAATAAATTTTTGTAGAAACATAGAATGAAAATGTAGTGACTATACAAAAGTCTTTAACAATTTGAAAAGGGAAAGAATTACATATTTCACCTAAAACTTAATGAAAATGAGAATGACTGATAATATCTCACAACCAGCAACTATGCTCCGCCAGTGGTTCAAATTACAGACATATATATTCATACATCCATTGTTGCGGAGTGGAGAAAATGATTTTTTCTTGTAGATGACAATACCTCTACACAAACTGTGTTAAGTAGAGTTGCTAGATGTGTGACACCTAACTCCAGGAAGTAATGTAGCCTCAGAGCATGAGAATTATAAGTTGGAAATCAGACACGTCTCAAAAAAGGAGAAAATGAATTAATTTATTCAAATTAAAATTAACTTCATATCCTCTCATCCATTGCTTCTCTCTTTAGAACTATAATCTATAGATATAAAGGATATAAAACACTGATAGATATATAATGATAGTGCATCAAGTTAAATTTTATGTAAAAAGAAACTAAAATGTTTAATATTCATTGGTAAGGAATGGATGACTAATTTATTATATATTGTCTTTCTATCTGTCATTTCTCTCCACAGTTTTCCCTCAGGCCCCATCTTTACATTTGTATGTATATAAGCAGAAGGGGAAGCTATGTTATCATTAAGCACAAATTGCAGATACATGGCAGCATTATATAACACTCTCCAGATCAGCACTGAAATCTAGCAGGAGCATGATGATTCAAATCTACCCATGACCATTATCAGTATAGCAATTTCACTGGGCCATACTGGAGAGAAGTGTGAGAGCAGCTACTAAATTTTATTTTTTTATCCAATAGTCTTTTCCTGTTCAATTGTTAAGTCAAGTGTCATTAATTCCATTATTAAAGGATGAACCTAACAAAGTGTAAACGCCGGATCCTTCCTCATTAACATACTCCTCTCTTTAGAGAATTAATTTACCTTAGTCTTTTGCGTCCTCTAAAGTGTTAGTTGAGAGGGCATGCTCCAACAATATCCTAGAGTAGATTTATCTTTAATTCTGCCAGTCACAGTCTGTCTGACCACTCAAATGAGGTTTCCTTTCAGATTTCTCTGAACTTCCTCTCTCCAGTCAGTAAATTCAGTTTCTATTAGTGATTGCTGTGTTGGCGCTGTCTGCTTGCAATTTCATCCTACATGTGTCCCGTGTTGTATTTGATACTTATACCTAGGCATCCCTAACCCTAAGAGTTAACAGGTGTGGCAACAGATAAAATGGGCTTTGTTATTTGACATGTTGGGTCAGAAAAGATTTTGGAGTTACTGATCCATAAAATGTCTTTACAGATTTACCAAAGTCTGAGAAGATCAATAAAGGATCTTCTTTATTTCAGATGCTCCAAATATAAACATATTAATTTAATTGTTGAAATAACTGTTGTCCAAAGGCTGATTTCATCACAGGTGTTTCAAATGAAAGAAAAGGTGTCATTTAACAAACGGGTCACACTAAAGTTAGAAGAGTGATATGACTTGAGAGATAGCTAACGGGTTGATGACTTAGTGGGATGTGCTTTAATTCTTGTGCTCCTTTGGACTTCCTAAAGGAAGTTCTAGGAACCTCCTTTGGTCCTAAGAGAAGACTCAGACATAAAAGCTTTAAAGAAAGAGGAAGGCCCTTCATGAACAAAGCGGCTTCTGTAGTAGAGACCTCAATTCCCTCTTCCCTCACAACAGAGAATCTGCTATTCTGTGAGCTCTAGGCAAGATTTTCATTACCTTCCTCCCTGATGCCACTGAACTTACGAGCCACAGCAATGTGACACAGTGACCTAGGTGTTCCTTCTTGACCATTAGAGGCATGGGAGCAGCTTTGTAAAAATAAAAATAAAACTTCCTTGTTGCAGTTCCCTCCACTTTTCTCTGCCCCTTTGGAGGACTTATCTTTAGATCTAAAGTTTAAGTCCCTCAAGAAAGGTGTATTTACAGTGCTGTTCCTTGTGCTTCAGAGAGGTCTGTGAGATGTTGTAGAACAGAGATCAAGGCAGATGGTTTTGAAAACCACAATGCGGTTCTAGGCTTCCATCTAGCCCCTAATACTGTTGTCTATGAAGAATAAAACATTTGAACTGGACCCCTGTAAGCCAGGTTTTCCTCATGTAACTGCATCAACACATACAGGTGGGTACTTTGTCATTGTTCTGTTTTTTATTTTGAAACAGTCTTGTGTTTGAGCTTGGTCTTTAACACCCAATTCTCTTACTTCCACTTCCCAAGTCTGGGATGATGGGGCATGCACCCTATCATTTCAGTTTTTAATAGTTATTTTTAATGTACTTGCGATAAATATCTCTTCTCTGGCCAGTGGGGTAAGCCTGGGACAATGGTTGCTAATAAGCAATGTGAGAACTAAGTCAGAATTGGAGACAGCAATGTGAATCTTTACATGTGTCCAAAAAAAACCTTCTGGGACTGAAGTTACTAGTAGGGTTTACTAGTGAGTGGTAGAGAGGAATGTTAACAAATGGGAAAGTTAGGGAACAAAGCCCAATAAGACTCACCCCAACCCTTTAAGACATGTTGATATAGTACCCTTAATGAGTGCAAAAACAGAAAATTACAGAGATTGGTACTATGTCTACATGTCTTTATTGTCTGAATCCAAACTTGCCCATCCCGAAGCCTATGGACTGCAAGAGATCAAGGATAGCTATGCACACAGTCCAACATGAAATCAGATACTACACTTGATCTTAGCCAAAAGGCTGAGAAGTGATCCAATGTGCAATCAGAAACCTGCCTCAGATTATGAGAACTTGCTTAGATAGTTGCCAGACATGTACTTTGTAGACAAAAATATTGTGTCACAATGTCAAAACTTTGGACATGCCTGTAATTTTAAGAAGTAAGTCCTAATGTCTCTGGCTTTATGTCTAAATAACCACTAAGTTTTAAATAAATATTTCACTGCAGAAGCATACAAATGTTATGGACTCTGAATGACCTTGAATCTCAAGACCCCCATAGTTTTACTAGTGTAACTCCTCAGGAAGCGACAGTGAGCTTAGGACTACTCTGAAGGTGAATTTAGACACCACAACATGTGTTTTCCTTTTCTGACAATAACATCTCTCATCATACAGAGTGAACTTTGTCTCCATGGCAGATACTGTGGAAAGGGCATGTTCACAATTTGCTTATTTACTTTTCACAACTATCATCTACATATGAAGTAACTGAAATCACATGTTAATCAGATCAGCTCATCTCTGCAACCTGTGCTTCATCATGCATGACAATGAAAAAGAAAAAGCAAACACAGAAAACTACAACATTATAAAAACCTACATAAATATGCAAGGGGAGAGTTTAAAATTCAGGTGACATTTCTTGGAAATCAATTTGCATCTGTTTTAAAGAATACTATAAATCTGAAAGTGTCTGTGTGCTTCCTCAGAACTCTGTAATGAGAAGGAATGATTTCTTTCTGCAATTTATTGTTTGACCTCCTGGTCTTTGCAAATGCATTATTATACTGCCAAACTTGCTGTTGTTTAAAGTAACTGTATGCTCCATGTGAAACAAAATGATTTATAAGACAGCAAAAGGCTACATACATAACATTCCACTAATAACAATACTCCATACATGTAGTAAGTTGATCGCTTTAGTGAAAATAAAACAATATGATGTGGGATTCCCCTCTGTATGCTGTGAATATCATTGGTTAATAAAGGAACTGCTTTGGGCCTATAGCAGAGCTATAGAGAAACAGTGCTAGGCAGGGAAAACTAAACTGAATGCTGGGAAAAAGGAGGCAGAGTCAAAGAGAAGCCTTGGAGCCGCCAGAGACAGACATGCTGAAACTTTGCACGACCTCATGGTGATGCATTGATTAATGGAGATGGCTTAAATTAGGATATAAGAGTTAGGCAATAAGAAGTTAGAGCTAATGGGCCAAGCAGTGATTTAAATAATACAGTTTCTGTGTGATTATTTTGGGGCTGAGCAGTCAGAAACCAACAAGAGGCCTTCCTTGCAACAATAATAGATGTTTTAGCCATTGATATGTGGAACTATCAAAAAACCCATTAGATCTTAAACTTCCAATTCATGCTCTACAATTCTCTTTTTTATTCAGTGAGGGAGGAAATAAGTGTGTATTTTCTCAATAAGTGAGAATTTTCTCAATCAGGCATTGTACTTAGAAATTATCACAAAAGATTCAAACACTGTAGTTAATAGGCCTTTTGTGTATCAGACTATCTGTATCTCACTAGAAGAAGGCATGGTCTTACAGCTGTGTCTGACAAATTGAGGATGAAATATCTGCCATGTTGACTCCATAATT
The DNA here is from genome assembly GCA_004026605.1 of Ondatra zibethicus. Lineage (NCBI taxonomy): Eukaryota > Metazoa > Chordata > Mammalia > Rodentia > Cricetidae > Ondatra > Ondatra zibethicus. Next base: position 40,277 of record PVIU01016859.1, read on the forward strand.
TCATGCTCTGACCCATTTGGAAAATTCTACACATACATAATCTGACTTCTGTCCAAATTATTTCATCTTCAAACTTATATTAGAAGTTACCATTCTGAGAAGCCAAGCACCCACAGAAGAAAAGGTGTGAAAAGTTTCTCCTGATTTTTGACTAAAATATTACATGAAAAAGTACACACAAGTTTGTCAATTTTGAATATAACTTGAGTTCAATAGTTGGTCTTCCCATGTTTAATGTCTTGATGGGCACAATATCAGGGTCCATTTTTAAACACAATTACATACCAAATCTTTAGAATCAACATTTAATGTACTTAGTTTAGAGAAGGATTAAGAGTATATTTGTAATTTGCATGACATTTTTGTTTTCCATTTTGAACTGTTGTGATATTTTATTTGTATTTTAATAAATAAAGCTTGTCTGAGGGTCAGAGTGCAAAGCTAAGCTACTAGAGGCCAGGTAGTGGTGGCACACACATTTAATTCCAGTATTTGGGAGACAGAGGCAGCGAGATCTCTGTGAGTTCAAGGCTACCCTGGGCTACACAAGAGCAATCTAGAAACAGATCCATGTCCTGGTGGTTCACACCTTTAATCCTAGTATTTGTGAGTCACACACCTTTAATCCCAGATCTAGGGAGGTGGAGACAGGAGCAATATGGTTGAGTGGAGAGAGGAATATAAACGGGAAGGGACAGGAACTCATTGGAGTGCAGCATCTGAGGTTTGGTAGAAACACAGTGCAGTCTAGTCAGTCTGAGTATCGTTCCTTAAGTCTGAGCATTCGTAGAGGTAAAAAAATCTCTCTAGGGGCTCACTGCTCTGCTTCTTTGATCTTCAGCTTTAGCCCCTGTATCTGACTCTGGCTTTTGATTATACATACTACACTGAGTTTCATTCCTACTAACATATTTGTGTTCCATTTGTTTTGGTCTGTTTTTTTTTATTTGTTTTACTCATTCAGAAAGCTAAGAACCTATCTTTTATCTGGCTTCTCATATCTAACCACTTTTTCTTACATATCCAAATCTGAGTAAATTACGTTACCCAATAACTTCAGGAATGAAACACTGTGGGAGCACTGAGAGTGGAAAGAGCTTACCTAGCAGAGTTATAGAATAAACATTTTATGCTCTTAAAGTTGTGGTGTGAGTTACATATAGTTATTTTCATTTCCTGAGTGATGTGTCTGCTTCTATTAGGTTATAAGAAAGATAATGCATTTTTCTTAATCTCCATACATCTCCACTTCCCTTATTTACTGACTTCTGCCCCATGTAGTGCCTCACCTCCTGTCCCATAATGGGGAAATCCTTCTTTAGCTCACATAGTTCTATATGTAGAGGCCTTGTTGACTGGTCAGAGGTTGCGGTCTATTATGGTCTGGCAGTTTTTCCCAAAGGCTCAACAACATGAAGACTCCCCAGTGAAACTTCCTGCTCTCTAACTTCCCTTATCTAGAGAACGTCCCTGGATCCCAGTACCGACCTTATCTGAAAACTGTCTCTAAGCCACAGGCCTGATTTACTTTTAGCTTGACCCTTGGCACAGATTCCTGCTAGAAGACTTGTTCTTGGAGCTCTGTTACAGGACCCTACTGCCACATAGGAAGCCTTGTGAAAGGAGCCTGCCAGTTAATGAAAATAAGAGTTGATCCCCAGGATCCCCAATCCTACATATTTCCTATACTTTGGAATAAAATTGAGCTGATTCACCAAAGTTTGTCTCTGGAAGAGCTGTCTCAGTCATGTTCATGAGTTACACAAGGATCTCTGTCACTACATCTGCCCCTTTGTCTTTGTGAACTAATGGCCGGCAGACTACAAAGACAAAGGGGACCCCTACAGTAGACTTTCTCTCTCACCTATTTTTCTAATGTTCATCAGTTAGCATACTTGATCCATTTGAATCCTGAGCACAGTACACATATTGCCATACATTTCAGTATAGTCTAATTAGCAAAAAGAGATGGAATAACATTGCCGTGAACACAAGGTACTGTTTATTCAAGAAAATGTAAGGCCCAAATATGATGCAGCATCAAAATTAGCTCAAGCGTTTCTTTACATTAAGAACACTGGACCTGACACAAAATTATCTGGAGTGAGTGACATTTCTAGGTCTATGTCAGGTCCATGGCAGATGAGGCTGTACATTGATGGTTCTTTTGGTGTTTTCTTGCTGTTGTCATCATCAGAAATTAGTTCATGTTAGCTATCTAGTCTACACTGGGGTCTAAATTACTTTCCACGTAGTTTTAGACTATATCTTTGGCCTGTACCATGTGAATGTCAAAATGGAAGTTCCATCTCTGTAAAGTTCTTTTGTGATTTTCTTGTTCAAGATTGACTCTTCTGATCATTTATAATCCATATTCCTGCTTCCTCATATGATTTTCCCTTCATTTGTGACAAGCTATTATGCATGGTTAAAGAAATTACTATTCAACACATAATTTTAGTGTTTTAATTAGTGAGAGACTTTCAAAATTCCAAATCCACTCACTCTAGTATATGTAGAGTCAAGAGGAAATTGTGTTTTAGAACCTAAGGTATAATTATTGTGGACCAAACTGTATTGTAGGACAATCTATAAAGGCTGATCTTCCTTTAAACTTAGGTTGTTATTAATGAACTAGAGGTGGTAGCTAGAATGCTTACATTTTAATTATGACACCACCTCTCACTCAAGTGCTAACTTTTGATTATTCACACCTGGTTGGATTTTTTTTATGTAGATGGATAGCACCAGGGCCTTCTCTTTAGTTCCAACTACCTTTCTAGGTCCTGAATTTCTTTCCTTAGCTCCATTTCTGAATTTGCAGCCCTTCAGAACCATATGTTGCAATGGAATGGCTCTTTCCCCTAGTAGCAGTAGCAATAGGGTATGATTTTTTTAACACTATGATATGTATCTATATATCTATATCTCTATCTCTATCTATCTATCTCTATCTATCTATAGAGATAGATATCTCTATAGATAGATAGAGATAGATAGATATACAAGAAAACTAGCAATCTCACACATGTAAGCAATTGTAGCTCCAGTAGCTAAAGATTTACTACAGGCAAGCATACATTAAAAAGCTGCTTTTCAGAAGTCATCTCTTAACCTCCTGGTGTTAAAGCAGAGGAGTATCTGATCTTGAATATTGAGCATGTTTCATAGCTGGAATGTGTGTGTGTGTGTGTGTGTGTGTGTGTGTGTGTGTGTGTGTGTTGATCAGGATGAGTACACGAGTACATAATTTAGGAGAATGACACTTTCAAATGTAGCATGTCTTTGGCATTGTTACAGGTGTCACATGCCTGTGATCACTTTTCCCTAGTAAATGCAGCCTTCTGTAGAAAATCCAGTCATGCAATTTGCCTGCCTTAGTGATAAGGCTAAGGCTCTGTCAGAGCACTTAACCACAGGTGTAAAACTGTGATTAAAA
>PVIU01016860.1:0-43760 GCA_004026605.1 Ondatra zibethicus
CTTTTTTCCATTTGATCTTTTTTGCTTCTTTATCAAATATCAGGTGTTCAAAGATGTGTGGATTGATATCCGGGTCTTCTATTCGGTTCCATTGGTCCTCCTGTCTGTTCTTATGCCAGTACCAGGCTGTTTTCAGTACTGTAGCTCTGTAGTAGAGTTTGAAGTCAGGGATTGTGATGCCTCCAGAAGTTCTTTTGTTGGCCAGGATTATTTTGGCTATTCTGGGTTTTTTGCTTTTCCAAATGAAGTTGAGTACCGTTCTTTCAAGGTCTTTGAAGAATTTTGTTGGGATTTTGATGGGCATTGCATTGAATCTGTCATAAACTTTTTATAGTAACAAGACAAGAGTCATAAATCAAGCCATTTGAAGAGTGGCCAAGGGTTAGAGAGATGGCTTAGAGGTTTAGAGCATTGGCTGCTCTTCCAGAGGTCCTGAGTTCAATTCCCAGCAACCACATGGTGGCTCACAACTATCTGTAATGAGATCTGGCGCCCTCCTCTGGCGTGCGGGCATACATGGAGGGAGAACCCTGTATACATAATTAATAAATAAGTCTTTTTTTAAAAAAATGGCCAAGCAGGGAAATCTTGCTATCGACTCCAGATGTCATCTGATAGCATTCTTAGGCAGTCCTTTGATTGGTGGAAAATATGGTTTTGGTAATATATTCCAAAAGGTTGGCTATCTGGAGGCGAACTGCAATCAGGCTCTGGGCCAGCAACACTCCAACCTCTCCACACCACTGAGCTCCTTTTCAGGAGCTCCCACCCAGATGACATTTGCCACCCTAATGGGGTGCAGGGGTACTTCACTGCGACTTTGATTTGGTACCCCAAATACTTAGTAACGTGTGCTTCTTTTGAACACATCATTGGCCTGAAACGTTTTTAACCATGGCCTACATGACCCACACACTTTATCTCTACAGTGCTGTTGGGGGATACACAATTGAAAGGAGAGGCTGGTTGTACGACAGTGGCCCTAACACTACTGCTAATTTAAAAACTGCTACAATTGCAGGCTCTACAACCCTCATCTAAAAACCTACATGCTGGAAATGCTCCAAAATCTGAAACGCTCGGAGCATTTAGCATGTTATCCTAAGTGGAAATTCATGGAACAGGCCATGGTCAAGCAGGAGTACAGGGACTAGAGCTGAACTCAGTGGTGTTCAGCCCTACATTAAGCCACGCAGTAAAGTCATCTCCAGAGAATGACTCTAGGTAAAGGAACTCTCCTGCCAGGACAGACATTCAGGGATGTCTAGTGGGCCTTAGAGATGCCCACTAGAGGCTGAGGGCAGAGGCCAGTGCCATCTGGGGCATGCCTTCCCTGCATGGCTCCCACCTGTGCTCTCAGGCTCTTTACCCGTCTTCCCTCTCCTGGGTTCTGCTCACCTGTGCGCCTTCCACTGTCAGCACACAGAGAGCAATGCCTTTGCTCTCTCCCCTCTTCACCTAGTTTTCTTCGTTCTCCCCATTCCCTTGGGGAGATGTTTACCCCTTAAGGCAGGGACTCAGTGTGTTCCTCTGTTGCTCAGTGCTAAGAACTTGTGCTGAGTGAGGTGTGCTGAGGGCAAAGTTAAAGCCCAAGACGCCAGCCAGAGTCATTGCTCAGGATTGTTAGTCCTCCAGATATTTCCTCTCAAGAGCCCAGAGCAGGGATTCCTAGTCAGTGGGAGAGTGCTCACTTAGCACGTACCCAGCTCCGAGTTCAATTCCACCAAAACCAAACAACAGGGGCAGCAGCTCAGGAGATGGTTCTGTGGGTAAAGTGCTTGCCACACAAACATGACAAATCCTGAGTGCCTGGCATGGTGGCGAGTGCTTGCAATCCCAGTGCTAAGACAGGAGGCTCTCAGGGGCTGCCTCAAAAAGTATGGTGGAGAGTGACGAGGGAGATATCTGACATTTTCTGGCCTCCACAGGCCCCATGCACATGAGCACACACACTGGTAGGGGCGGAGGGCAGCAGAGATGGCTCAGTGGGCAAAGTGCTGGCCACACAAGCATGAGGACTCGAGTTGAATCCCCAGGATCCATGTAAAGTTCTGTGCAGTGCGATACACCTTTAATGTCAGTGGTGTGTGTGTGTGGGAGAGGGAGAGGTGGATCTCAGTGAGTTCAAGGCCAGCCTGGTCTACAGAGTGAGTTCCAGTATGGCCAGGGCTTTTACGCAGAGAGACCCTGTCTTGAAAAACTGAAAAATCAAAACAAAAAACCAAATCAAAACAAAATCAAAAAACCCAAAACCAAAAAACTATCCAGTGGCAGGAGTGGGCTCCCTCTTTCAGAGTTGCCAACATTACAAGCTTAGCCATTGCTATTGGTTCCTCCAGAACTTGACATGAGTCACTGAGCTAAGCTCACCCCATCCGGCTAGCTCATACAGTGCTAGGAGGTGCTGCCATACACTGCAGAAAGTGAAGTGAACTCCTCCTCCAACCACATAGACCAGGCCGGCCTTGAACTCACAGAGATCCTCCTGCCTCTGCCTCCCCAGTGCTGGGATTAAAGGTATGCGCCACCACCACCCAGCAAAAGCAAATTATATACTTTTTGTTTGTTTGGTTTTGTTTTTTTCAAAATAGGGTTTTTCCATTTAGCTTTGGAGCCTGCCCTTGAACTCACTCTGTAGACCAGGCTGGCCACAAACTCACTGGAAGGCCTGCTCCATCACCTCCTAGCTGGAACTGTAATGTTGCCACTGTTCTGAATTGTAATGTAAACATCTGTGTTTTCTGATGGTCTTAGGCGACCCCTATGAAAAGGCCATTCAAACTCCCAAAGGGGCCGCGACCCACAGGTTGAGAACCAAAGGAAACGCATGCACTTAGAGATAGCTCTTACTGGATGTGCTGGTGCATGTCTTTAATCCCGGCACTCAGGAGGCAGAGGCAGGTGGATCTCAGTGATTCTGAAGCCAGCCTGGTCTACATACCAAGTTTCAGGACCGTCAGGGCTACAGAGACCCTGTCTCAACAGAGATAGCACTAGGTGGACTCTGGGATTAAAAAACAGTACACATAGCTGGGTGGTGGTGGCACATGCCTTTAATCCCATCACTCGGGAGGCAGAGGCAGGCGGTTCTCTGTGAGTTCGAGACCAGCTTGGTCTACAGAGCTAGTTCCAGGATAGGCTCCAAAGCCACAGAGAAACCTTTTCTCAACCCCCCCCCAAAAAAAGCCAAAAAACAAAAATCAAAACAAAACAGTACACATGAAGATGAGAAGGAAAAGTGGGACCAGGAGAGAAATTAACTGTAGGGGAGTGAATGAGGGACAGTCAAACATATTAAATACATGCATGAAATTCTCTAACAATAATAAAGGGGGAAATGCAGTGGCTAGTGATTGAGGAAGACAACAGTTGATCTTCCCCCACCACATACATTCATGCATGTGTGCACTTTTTGCACAAACATCTACACATCTCTCTTTACCTTCCCCACTCCTAAGAAGGGCTGACAGCCGTGAGGGAGCCAGGCCTTCAAACACACACAGCAAAGGCAAGGTGACCTCAGAGGGCCCAGGCTGAAGTGGACTGTTACCCCAAATGTGACTGCAGTTTTTAAGATTTTTATGTATGTGAGTGTTTTTCCTGCCTGCATATCTATGCACCATATGTGTGCCTGGTGCCCGCAGAGGTCAGAAAAGGATGTCAGGTTCCCAGAACTGGACTTACAGTGAGCCACCATGTGGGTGCTAGAAATTGTAACCCAGTCTTCTGCAAGAGCAGCCAGTGCTCCAAATTGCTGTCATCTCTTCAGCTCATTTTTTCCCTCTTAAGATCAGAATGGCGGGGGCTGGAGAGATGGCTCAGCGGTTAAGAGCATTGCCTGCTCTTCCAAAGGTCCTGAGTTCAATTCCCAGCAACCACATGGTGGCTCACAACCATCTGTAATGAGGTCTGATGCCCTCTTCTGGCCTGTAGGCACACATGTGGCCAGAATATTGTATACATAATAAATAAATATTAAAAAAAAAGATCAGAATGGCTTCAAACTTACAATCTTCCTCTGTCAGTCTCCCAAATAACTGAGATAACAGCCATGCACTAACTGTGTGCAACTTGCTGAAACTCAAAAAAAAAAAAAAGGTAATTAGGAGCGTGGTGTGATGGCACACACCTTTAATTTCAGCACTCAGGAGGCAGAGGCAGGTGGCTCTCTGTGTGTTCAAGGCCAGCCTGGCCTACAAAGAGAGTTCCAGAACAACCAGGGCTATACAGGGAAACCCTGTCTGAAAACAAACAAACAAACAAACAAACAAACCGATAATTAGGTTATAATGACGTCATTGGGGTGAACCTAAAATATTCTGGCCAGACACCTACCAGATGTGAAGCCACAGGCCAAAGACAGGCATCGACAAGTTAAGAGGCCTCAGAGGAAACCAACCCCAGCAACACTTTGGCATCAACCCCCAGTATGACGATTCACCACTTAAGCCACCAGTGCAAGGCGCTGTTCTGTGGCCCTAGCAGACAAATGCACCGTGTCTTGGCAAAGAGACATACCTACAGCAATCCCCTAAGGGTCTGCCAGTCTGCTTCCACCCCACAGCTCTGTTCCAAACCCTTGACTCAGCCAGGTGGAAGCAATCCACATCGGTGTAACTACCATGAAGACTGGATGGATCGCTGGGTGCCAGTGGGCTCCTTGGCCATGTGAAGAGCAGGGATGAGAGCTCGTCACAGCTCCCTCATGTCTAAACTTAGCTGGTTCTCTAATAGTTTTCTGTATGACCTTTCTAGTCAGTCCATCATGGAAGTGTGCAGATGCCACTGACATAGCAACCACACATTATCGTATGTTCTTTCCAAATTAAAACATTTCCAGCTTTAGTACCAAGAAGAGGAAAATCTAAGAGTAGAGATGAAAGTAAGCTATTGATGGAAGCCGTTGCCATGGCACTGTGCTGTCCTTGGAGCTGCCAGCTGCCACTTGATTTCCCTATTTTTTCTGCAAATGAAGGAGTGCACGAAGCTAAGGACTTGCCTCCCACTGTGAGGGAGAAAATAAACTCTGCATTTTAATTAGAAAGTTAACCAGTGATGGGAATAGGTTTGTACAGTGGCTATGCAACCAAGACGCAGCACTGCTCTCTCACTTAACAAACCACTAGACGATCTGTTAAAAATGCACATACCGAACTGCTAAGTCCGGAGCCTACTGTAAAGTACAGGGGCTGGGGGAGTGCGGCAGAAATGAGCAGTTAAGAGCAATGGCTTTTCTTCTGGGGGAAGGATTCGAATCCTAGCACCCACAGGCAGCTCGCAACCATCTATAACTCCAGTCCCAGGCAGCACCATCTGGCCTTAGTGGACAATGCATACATGTAGTATACAGACACACACACATACATATAGTATATAGACACACACACAGAAAAAACACCTATACAAAAATAACTAAGCAAAATGTAAAAAGAATCTTTTAGCCCTTTTATTCTCATTTATCCCTCAAACTTGGTATGTAGCTAAGGATGACTTTGAACGTGGATCCTCCTGAGTTTAGAGATTATGCTACCATGCTTGGTTTATTCTGTGTGGGGGACTGAATCCAGGGCTTCATGAATACTGGACATGCATTTTGCCTGAGCTTCATCTTCAGCTCCACCACAAACATCTCTGTTGTTGTAGTCAGGATCTTGCACAGATTGCATGACCCATTTTTATCTATCTTTCTTTCTTTCTTTCTTTCTTTCTTTCTTTCTTTCTTTCTTTCTTTCTTTCTTCTCTTTCTCTTCCTTCATTTTCCTCTCTCCTTCCCTTTCTCTCTCTCTCTCTTTTTAGTTTTTTGAGACAGGGTTTCTTTCTGGAATATCTCTAGCTGTTCTGGAACTAGCTTTGTAGACCAGGTTGGCCTCAAACTCACAGAGATCCTCCTACCTCTGCCTCTCGAGTGCTGGGATTAAAGGAGTGTGCTACCACTGCCTGGTTGCATGACCCATTTCTAAGTACAGAGGAGGGTTGAGTATATTATGCACACACACCACTGTTGATGGAACCCTCTCATTTGTTCCCGGCCATCCAGACCTGAAAAAAATCACACAGAAACTATATTAATTATAACACTGCTTGGCCTTTTAGCTCAGGCTTCTTATTAACTAACTCTTACAACTTAAATTTCTATATATCTCTTCCAGCCTGGCTATATTCTGCCTTGTCATAGGCCAAAGCAATTTCTTTATTAACCAATGGTAAGAAAACATACTCAGAGCATACAGAGGGAAATCCCACATCATACCACCTCCAAAAACTTCTTTTCCTTTTCAGTGCTAGGAACATACCTGCTAGGCAAGTGTGCTACTACTGCTGAGCTCTGTTGCCAGCTCAGTTAAAATACATCCTTCAACAAGGGCACTCTACTTGGGTGTGATTGGGTGCGACTAGGTTGCAGGTGCTGGTCTCTAGGCCCAATATTTGAATGTCAGGCTTTTATTTAGAACCATTTTTGATATCTGAAGGTAGCAGCCATTGTGACATGCACACACAACAATGTTTGTGTTGTAATTTCCTGGATGAGAGAACAGGCAATGTGACTTTGGGGTATGTAGTAAGAGGAGCAGACTGTGTCCTGCCACCCGGCTCCCAGCCGCCCAGCGCAGGGCCCCTTGTTCCATCCCACCCGGCTAGCTTACACCCTAAATAATTACACAGAAACTGTATTCATTTAAATTACTGCCTGGCCCATTATATCTAGTCTCTTCTTGGCCAACTCTCACATCTTAAACTAACCCATTTCTATTAATCTGTGTTTACCACGAGATCGTGGCTTACCGGGAAAGATTCAGCATGTCTGACTCTGGTGATTTCATGGCAGCGGCTCTCTCTGCCTCTGTCTTCTTCCCAGCATTCTGTTCTCTTTTCCCCGCCTATCTAAGTCCTGCCCTATCAAAAGGCAGTTTCTTTATTTAACCAATGAAAGCAACACAAATGCAGAAGGACCTCCTATACCAGGGGTAGACAGCAAGCCTACCTAGCTCAGAAACATAGCTAGAATCTGTACAGTGTGGGGAGATGGGGTAGACAGCAACCCTACCTAGTTCAGAAACATGGCTAGAACCTGTACAGCATGGGGAGACACAGCTGCTAAATCTTGCTCTGTTTTGGAGATGGTCTGAGTAACCTTCTAGAACATTACATGCTGAGGTTCAATTCATACCGTGAGGCACTAGGGGAGCAGATGCTTAGACCAATGTTTGGATGGGGTAGGGTGGAGCGGGTGGCTGAGATTACACAAAGCTGACAGGCTGCAGCTGGAGTGATGTGCATCCTAAAGAGGAGAGAAGCACCCGGGAGGCAGAGGCAGGAGGAGCTCTGTGAGTTTGAGGCCAGCTTGGTCTACAGAGTTCCAGAACAGTCAGGAATATACAGAGAAACCCTGTTTCAAAGCCCCTCCCCTCTCAAAGGAAACAAGACGGCCAAGGCAGTGTGTGCGTGTGCTGTTTCTTGCCATATGAAATGCTATGCTAAAAAAAAATTTTCTCACCAATTGCCACACTGCTGCATTGATTTGCTGAGATTGTCAGCCTGATGGGAAACTGACATGGCATACTTTCTTTTTGCCCTGCTAAAATGCTAGCTAGTATCAAATCAATGTTGCCACTTTCTCTTTCATTATTGTCACGGGATATCTGATGGTGGCATCGCTAAGTTGAAACTCAGTTCTCGCTGGGCCCAGGCACGCTGGCCAGTCAGATGCAGTGCATTTATTTCTAGTACTATCAATAGTGCCAAGGTGCACACTACAATTGTACAGCATCTGGTCTTTACCATTCCCATTCGCTGAAAGCAAAACCACCAACAAAAAGAATTATTCACTAAAAGACACCTAATTAGCTCCCTAATCATTAGTGGTGACAGGTGAGGGCAGGCTTTGCTCACAAAAACACACACTGCTTTCGGCTGTTAAGCTGGAAATGAGGCAGGAGTTTTCATTGTTGATTCTTCTTATGCTTTGTCTCCAGCTGCATCAGCTCTTTGCACTACTGTCTGTGGTGGCTTGTGTGAAATCTGGAAAAAAAAAAACCCAAGACGACAACAACAAAACCAAGCCAGCGAGATGACTCAGTGATTAAAAGTGCTTGCTTGCCATACAAGCACAACAACCCATGTTTCATCCTCAGATTCCATGGTAGATGCACACATGGAGGTCAGGACAACCTGTAGGAGTTGGTTTTCTCCTCCATCCACCCCACCCACCCATCAGCAGGATCTTTCTTGTGTAGTCCTGGCTGTCCTGGAACTAACAGCAGTCTGCCTGGCTCGACTTCCTGCATGCTGAGATTAGAGCCTTGTTACTTTTTCCCAGACAGGTTCTCTGTAGGTAGCTTAAGCTGGAGCTTGCAATTCCTATGCCTTAGCTTTGCCAGTGCTAGGATTACAGGCCTAGAACATCATGCTTGACCCAAGGTCTACGTAAACACACTGTATCAATGGAGGGAAGGTTACCACTTTCCTTTCAGACAGGCTCACCATGAAGTCCAGGCTGGCCTAGAGCCTGTGTTCCTCCCACCTCAGCCTCCTTCCTTGCTCTTCAACGTGTCCTTAAATTTCTTTCTAGGTTTAAAACTCCCCCCCCCCCTTTTTTTGTTGTTGTTGGTAGGGTCATACAAAGCATTAAGCCCTTTGGCTGGGCTGGGGTTGTAGCTTGATGGTAGAGCATGTGCTGAGCAAACGCAAACCTCAGGCATCTGTTGAGATGCTGGAGGATGTTACCTCACACAAATTCCCTGGTATATCAGGTAAGCTACTGGTGAAGTGGAGATTGTGGAACAATCATGATCAGACTATCCCTGAAGCAGAGCTCCCATGGGTGCAGGTTGGGGAGCTCTTGGTCTCCACTCTGGGAGTCTTGCCTTTCTGTCCTGCCTTGAGGAGTGGTAGTTTGGTTCTTGAGTCAGACCTGGTGGGAATTCACCACTGGGACAGGCAAGCGGCCCAGCTCAGCCCTGTGGTGAGTGGGCTCAGGTGACCTGGTTCTTGCTGTGTGCTAGCTGCTGAGAGTGGGATGGAGATGGGGATGTCCTGGGCTGGGCAGGCCGGTGCTCACTTCTGACATCAAGGACCCGGCATGACCTGTACAATCAAGGAAAAACAAAACTCAAAGCAAGCAGGATATAGGAGGAGGGAATGAGGATGTGTTGGCAGGCCTTTGGGGTAGGCATGGTGAGACAGAGCAACTTCAGACTGAGACTGACTTGTTTGACGCTACTCAATCACAGTACAGCTGGGTCTATACAGGCTATATGGGGTAGGGGATAACTGAGGCATGCCAGCAATCGGCCGTGGCCTGGATGTGCTGCCTGGCTCTAGCTGCCAAGGTGTCCCAACAGTGGCTCCTGGTGGCCAGGGTGTACTTGTTTTCTTCTGAGACATGTTTTTGCTCTCTAGTGGACATCATTATATGACCACAGCCCATTCTTAGGTGAAAACAGCAGAAAAGCAGCCATGCAATGCTAAGTGGACTCTGTGCCAGTTCTACATGGCTTCGACTCAAACTCTGGCTGCTCCCAGGCCTGTCATAAATGTTCCTATGAGGGCAGAACTGCAGCCTGCGTGCTGGCTGACTCTTACTGTTTGCAAACCCCAGTGCTGCCAGGAGGCACAAAGGGGTGGGGCAGAAGCACGCTGTTCCTTTCAAGACATTGTCTACTTTTCAAAAACAAAAGATTAAAATGCTCTTTGTGTGGTTTACTCACTCATGGCTGCAGCAAATACCTACCTTTCACTTTGACAGGCAGGCCCAGTGTTCCCAGCTTTAAATACTATGCCTCAGCCTGTTTCCCAGAATTAATCTCTCTTATCCTTATATTAACTCCTTTAACCTTTCCTTGGGGTGGGATAGTGCCACCACTAACAGCCTAGTTTCCTTTGTTAAATGTTTTGGTATTGCATTTCCGTTACAACTGAACTGAGTTCAGCTAAGGCAGCTGCTTTGACATGTAGGGATTTAAAGTTAAAAAGCAAACAAACAACAAAAAAGAATTACTTCATGTGTCTGTGTGAGTGCAAGCGATTCCAAGAATCAATCTCATGATTAATGGCAAGTGCCTTTATCCTCAAAGCTACCTCGATGGCCCAGAGGAGCTTCATTCTTAACTTAGCAGTGGCCAGCGCACTGTCTAACAGGGTGGGAGCAGGGAGCTACTCACTCCTGTAGGTCATGACACTGTGATTTAAACATGCAGGCACTCTAGATTACACAGAACCCTTGCTTCTCCGGACCAGTTGGGAGAACCTGCTTCCACAAACCTTTAGCTCTTTACGACTTTAAGTGTCTCTCCCTTGTGTATGGCTTCTCTGTGCAGGAAGGACTGGTCTTCTCATCCTTCTAAGGAGGATGACCTCACTAGACAGGTTCTGAACTTCTGACATTGGCATCTACAAAGTTGAAGCTTGGTAACCACTCAATCTAGTTATGAAATAATTCCATGTTTTGAGAAAGTCTGTCATTTTGTGTTAGGCCTCACCTGTAGCTATTTGAGCACATGGGTCTGTTGCCACCTCAGTCCCCCTTATCCACCTCTGCCCACGGTGGATAGCTGCCTATAGCTTCACTATTTCCTTGGTTACTTCATCTTCTGTGACATTTGCTCTTCTCTGGGTTTTTCATCTTTACGGAGTGGGAGATAGACAGTTAAGGATGGAGGTAAGCCTTCCCAGATTTCATCTCATGAAAGGCACTGGTGAGAAAGGCACCCAAAACTTGAGAAACTTGTGCTGTGGTCTTTGTGTGTACAAGAGATGGCCAAAACAAGCCAGGTGGTGGTGGCGCACGCCTTTAAACCCAGCACTCTCTGTGAGTTTGAGGCCAGCCTGGTCTACAAGAGCTAGTTCCAGGACTGGCTCTAAAGCAACAGAGAAACCCTGTCTTGAAAAATCAAAAAAAAAAAAAAAAAAAAGGCCAAAACAAAATTAAAAACCGGAATATTTTGGGGGTATTGGGCCTTGTGTGCAAGTAATATATACCACTAAACTACATCTCTAGCTTGTGTCGGTCTAGGAACCCTGGAGCATTTCCACTTATCCACTGTTGGTTTTTCACTTTGGTCTTGTCTCAGTGACCCCCCAATTCTGTGCAGTCAGTTCTAAGAAATCCACATTTTCTGTTCTAGAAGGCCTTTGAGAATTTCACAATCGTGGTTGGGAACACTTTAGTATTGAAAAATGACATTAAGGAATTAATGACGTGGCTATTTGTATCTAATTTAAGACTGGGCCTTGGCATATGGACAGCTACTAAGTGTTTCTGAATTGCCAGTCTGTAGCAAGTCACCACCCAGAGTCTTCCCTTGGGCTCAACAGCTTTGGCCCTGAACCCAGCACCCAGGCTGCTCATCTCCACTTCTTTAAATGCCTAGCTTTCACTACTACTTCATTATACAGCCAACCCCCTTGCTCTAGGATTCAGCCTCCACTCACCATTCACACATCTAACTGGCTCAGCTGCCCCTGCTAAGAAACTCAAGAACAATCCAGCACTTAGCCATTTAGGATTATCTACCTAGGTTATTACCTTGTGACTGGAAGGTGACCCCAGCCCCTGGCATTCATCCTTGGGGAGCCAATGGAGCATAAAACTCTATCTTAAGCCCCCTCCTCCTGGGGGTCCTTAGGTTGGACTCCACCTCTGGGAAAGCTCGCAAAGTGCTGACCCCTCCCCAGGGAGGGTCAGGACCACTCCCACAGGCTATTTAGGCCAGAAAAAGGAACACATAGTTATTTGGGTTTGCACATGTTCTCGCTGTCCTCCCCCCTCCTCCATGCTCCTGATCACCTGAGAGTGCTGCATTCATTAAACATGAGCATCTTTGATTTGGTCTAATCTTGTCTAATTGGAGTTATTTTGCATCGGCAGAGAGGCCCGTCTTAAGGTTTTTCCTAACAGAGATTTCCCACGGAAAGGGTCTGTTTTTTCCCTGCAGGACCAGGGCCACATGTTGGAAAACGCCCTTCATGTACTCTCCACCAGGCAAGATTGGCTTCAGGTGACTTCCCCTTTTAGAGTGCATGACCGGTAGGGTTCCCAGGGTGGTCCGTTCACTTTTCTGGCTTTCTGCTGAAGCTGTGGCCTACATCTGAAGCCTGACCCATATGGCAGAAGTTGAGCTTTCGCTGAGGTGAAGATTGTGTGGCCAGGGATGCCTGGCATTCAATTTTCACAGCCCCGTTTTTGGCTCAAGGTCTGTCCCAATGGACGCACGGTGACAGACTCAAGTCACACAGGCATGTGCTTCTAATGGGTTGTGATTCCAAGTCAATTCCCAAAACACCCTTGGGTGGCCTTTTACAAAAATCCTTTTAAATTGGGGCTAACATTTTAAGTAAACAAGGTTCCAAAAGCCCAGTTTCTGCCACACTCTCCTGTTCTCCCCCCTCCCGCCGTTTGTCTCACTCTGCTAAACTACACCAGGATTTTTTTTTAATATTTATTATTTATACAATATTCTGTCTATGTATATGCCTGAAGGCCAGAAGAGGGCACCAGACCTCATTACAGATGGTTGTGAGCCACCATGTGGTTGCTGGGAATTGAACTCAGGACCTTTGGAAGAACAGGCAACGCTCTTAACCTCTGAGCCATCTCTCCAGCCCTACACCAGGATTTTAAAGTTGGTCAGCTGACACAGGTTCCCAAAAGAGCTTTGTAAGAATGATGTGGCCACAGTATGTCTGTGTGTGTAAATGTGTTTTCATGATGTAGATTTATGTTTCTGTGTGCTCATGTGCTCGTTTTAAGATAACTCCAGACTGTAACAGCTCTGGAAAAACCCAAACATGCAGGTTGCTGCCATTTTGACCTCAGCAACATCTTGGGATAAAAGCTTCCATGTGTGCTAACATTCTTTGACTCACACATCTAAATTTAGCTTATATGCCCATCTTAAAAAAATGGCACCTAATTTTCAAGTGCCTTTACAAATCTGAGAATATGGCATTTAACAAAAGAGCTTCTAAAACAGACATGCCAGCTTCTGCAGCACCCTTTAGCTCCTCCAAGAAGACAGAAGACCTTCCGCATCCTTGCTTTGCCTTTGGGTTTGGTAAACACACCCACATAGCAAAAAGTGGCCTTTCACCTCTTCAGCTTCCTGCATGCTTCACCTGGGGAATCGATCTTCTCATCCTGCCAAGACAGGTAGACTAAATCTTCCCCTACAGGAAAAAAAATCTTTGGGCCTCTTGTATTCAGCAGCTAGCAGAAAGCACTGCTTCTAAAACTGGTGTTCTCCAAGGGCTAAGGAAAGGATTTGGGATTGCCTGCGTAGCTAAAAAGCTATCTCATTTTTGCTAATTTAGGTACTATTAACTTATTTCATCCATGACATTTAGTTAAGTTTCCTGCTAAAATACTGACAGGTGTGCCTCTTTACCAGGCTTCATAGTCAGAATTAACAGGTTTCAGGTGCATCCTAAAAGCAATAGCCTCTTCTAGTTTTCTCACAGGTTCCGGAAACGTCTTGCCATGCTAACCCCAGCCAGTTTCAAGCATGTTTTACAGGCTGCTGCCTGGGCCAAGACCAACTTATGAAGCGCTCTCCAGACAACACCAACAATCTACACCAGCTACTGGGACTTTACCATTGATATCTGCTGTGTCCCATCCCAAGGCTAGCCCCATTTCATAGGGCTAACAGTCACCTGCCTTCTCATCTCCCTCCAAGTACAGGTGCCTGAGGACTCCAGGATGACAGCAAACTGGATGCCCTTCTAGTTACACCTCTTGCTGAGTGTGAGCACACCAACTCCCAGGTCCCGCTTTCTCACGTTGCCTTATGCCTGCAGGAAGTAGCCAGACTTGAGCCAACACCCCTATATCCAAGGACTCTGGGATGTTTGATTGAAAGTGAGACCCCAGCCCCCTAACATCCCTATATCCAAGGACTTTGGGATGATTGAAAACATCACCCCAGTCTGTTGCATCTATCCTAGGGGCACCAATGGAGCAGAAAGCTACCTCTCAAGGACTCTGGGATGTTTGATTGAAAGTGAGACCCCAGCCCCCTAACATCCCTATATCCAAGGACTCTGGGATGATTGAAAACGTCACCCCAGTCTGTTGCATCTATCCTAGGGGCACCAATGGAGCAGAAAGCTACCTCTCAAGCTGTCTCCCCCTGGGAGTTGCCTTGGGCAGGACTCTACCTTCTGGAAAGCCTGCCAAGCGCTGACCCCTACCCAGGGAGGGAGGGTTAGGACCACTCCCACAGGCTATTTAGGCTGGAAAAAGGAACAGTCTTTGGGTTTTGCGTGGTCTGTCTTTCCCCAGCCATGCTCCTGATCACCCAGGAATGCTGCATTAAACATGGGCACATCTGATTTGGTCTAATCTGTTCTAATTGGAGTTATTTTGCATTGGTGGAGGCTCGTTTTAAGATTATACCTAACACCTTGTTTTTTAGTTTTTTGAGACAGGATTTATCTGTGTAGCCCTGGGTAGCCTTAGAGATCCACCTATCTCTGCCTCCTAAGTACTGGGATTAAAAGTGTGCCATCTGTCAGGCAATGGCTTACTTTACAAAGTCTTGCTATGTAGTCGACGCTGGCCTTGATTTCTACCATTTCTTTCTCAAGTCTTTATCCCCTGCACATCACTGAGCCCAAACCCTGGGCAACCTTCCTGTCCTTGGCCTGGCCCAGCCCGGCACTATTGTCACAAGTCCAGTCAGCCGAGGAGATCATCTCTAAGCTCTTATGTGGATGACAAGAATAACCCTCAGGCTGGAGGCAGGCTCAGTGACTGAGTCCTCACTCTTGTTCATGCTACAAGCTATGAAGTTCACCTCTAGCACTGTAAACACCAAAACCCCCAAAATGAGCACTCCTCTCCATTCTCTCATCAACTCTCAAGTAAAGGAAGGGAAAGCAGGAAACAAAGCCATCTCCCCAGACACCAGTGATTAGACATGCCTTGAATTTCAGAGACCACCCCCCAACCACAAAGTCAGTAATGGGCACCTAGTGGGCCCTGCTGATGGTCTTAGAAGGTAAGAAAGCTGTTTTCACATCCTTGTCACAATTGTTGCTTTTAAGCATATACTTCGTGAATTCCCACAGGAATACCCCCACATCTACTACAGGAAAGTTTTTTTTTTTAAATATTTACTTATTATGTATACAATATTCTGTATGTATGCCTGCAGGCCAGAAGAGGGCACCAGACCCCATTAAAGATGGTTGTGAGCCACCATGCGGTTGCTGGGAATTGAACTCAGGACCTTTAGAAGAACAGGCAACGCTCTTAACCTCTGAGCCATCTCTCCAGCCCTTTTTCTTCCTTTTTGGAGAAATGTCTTGCATTTTATACAGTCAAGAGTTTTCTCTCCCTTCTCTGCAGACACATACAACTCTGGTGGTTTCCTGAAGATACCGATGGTTCTTGAGGAAGTCAGTAGATGGCTTTGCAGGTTCAGTGTTTTCTGGATTCACTTGAAATTAATAAATCAGGGGCTGAGCAGTGGTGACGCACGCCTTTAATCCCAGCACTCAGGAGGCAGAGGCAGGCGGATCTCTCCGAGTTTGAGGCCAACCTCCAAAGCTACAGAAAAACCCTGTCTTGAAAAGCAAAACAAAACAACAACAAAAAAGAAATTTGTAAATCAGGGGAAAGACACACAGACAAGTTTCTTTCACTGATTTTTATTTTATTTTTTGAGACAAGGTCTTAAGTATCTTCAGCTGGTCTGAAACATCCTCTTTAAAGACCAGCTCTGTCTCCAGAGTGTTGGGATTCAATATGTGTGCTGCCATGCCTAGCCGCTACTGGACGATTGCTGAAATGGACAGTCTCTTCTCCTCCGTCCTAGCTATGTAGTGTCACTATGTGCACGGGAAACACACCCATAGACTGTGTAAATAGCTCTGCTGACTTTTCTGCCCTCCTGTGGAGAGATACTCTATGTTTAAAGAATCTACACACAAGGGGAATCTGCCTTCTGCCTCCTACCGTACCCTCTCTGTACTAAGTGTCTACAACACACCTTACCTACACCATAGCCCTTTGCCCGTGGCCCTCTGCTGGTTCTCTCCCTGAGTCACTGCTCCACTGACCCCTAGAGGATAGCCCTTTAATTTCTACTTCTCACAGAGGATCTTCCTCACCATTAGCTGTGATCTTTACTACATATAATAAATAAATAAATAAAAAAGACATATTATAAGGCATGAGCCTGCTGTTTCCTCCCCACCTGAAAAATTACTGTCTTTAGCCATTCTTTATGGCCGAGTCAAAGAAGCTGGCATCTATCTACTGTCCTTGTTTCACTGACTACTTTCTCTTCCTGTCTCTTCCCTCTTAGGCCTGGAGAAACACAAACTGTATGCTCCAGAAAACCCATCACAGCATTACTCCTATGGACACCCTCAGGCCCTATCCTGTTCACCTCGGTACTGGACCTCAAGGAGGACTCTTCTACATTCGTCTCTACCTGCTCTGACTCCACCCCTAGTCTTAGTTCAGATTAAGTATGGCAATGAAGATGCTGATCTATCATGGCTATTAAGGGATGGTAAATTAGGTCAACTATAACCATCAGGCTTCAGCACTGAACAAAGAAAATAGTCATTTCCATCGTTTTCTCCTGAAGATTTGAATGTAATATGCCAAATGGCTCAGACACCCTTCTGAACCATTCAGCTTAGGTGACACCATTTCCTGAGGAGTTTTCAAAGCAGGGATTTACTAGCACCATGCAACAGCATGCAATGTCATAGGATACATTTAGGAAGACTTGGTACTCACTCAGTATTTGCTGTGTGGTATGGTGATAATTACTTGAAATATATTTTATACCTTCTGCACACATGGCACATGACACTGATTCCCTTTCACAGCTGACAGTCTGCTACAGAGACTGAGCACAAAGAGAGCCAGTTACAGCTAAGAACAGAGGGGAAGGTAGTCAACTTGGCGTTAGTGACTAAAGCCACCCCAGCATTCAAGAAAAAAAACTTGCCTGTATCTCTAATTTGTAAATAAGTCACTGCCAGCAACACTGAGAAGCCAATGCTTAAGACTTGTTAACAGTCATGAATTTCTGGTGTGGAAGAGAGACTGCACCTGACGTCTGCCTGTACTGGGGCCACTGAAGGCCAGGGAATGGGGCGGGGGATGGAGGGGCCTTCCCCTTCCCCATAACCAAGGTCTCAACAGAATACTCAGTCACCCAGAGCATCAATCTGTGACTACTACTAACAGCTACAGCAGAGTCAAAGCCAGCAGGCACGCTGTGTGGAACGACTACACCGCACTGAACAGCACCATTGCCTGGTAATACAGTGACACAATTTAATGATTCTAAGGATTTTTTTTTTGTAATTCTTTTTACAAGTCAGGTGCCATAAACATTCAAATAATCTCTCTTAAAAAGCACGTTTACAACATCAAAAGAATTAAGATGAAATATAAACTTCTCTTACAATTTTTGTACACATTAACCAAATCACATAAATCACAGATAAATGTTCAAGTTTAACAATATAATGAAAAAACATTTAGATTCTTAATAAAATCTTCCTTCAACATTTATTTTTTTAAACTTACCATTATCCTAAATAATCTATGCATTTTGGGATACAATACCAAAAATGTACCAACAATACAAAGCAGATACAAAGCAATGTAAGAACTTCTGGAGTGTTCTGCAGGGATAAATGGCACAAAAGGGCAACAAGCTTTAGGTAAACCTGAAGCAACCCTAGAGACTCTGATCCTGCTGTTGTTGATCCACTATGTCAAGCTAGACACTGTACGAGAAGTCACACTGACTCCCCTCTTCCACGTTTCTCATCTGGGTTTTAGGTACCATATTTCACACAGTAGCACAACAATTTTAAAGCTCAAATGCCTTAAAAATGTGTAAGCAAAAGAATTGCTCAGATTTTCAAAACCATTATTACATTTACAAAAATATTTCCCTTAAACTTGGGATTGTTCCAAAACACTGATTTACAAATATAAAAGAATTATGAAGGACCCAAAGCATATGCATATATGAGTTTGTGTATTAACATACCATTACCATACTATACTATATAAGTCACCAAAAATTCAAATGTAACTATTAATATTAAGGTAAGTGTTATAAGCAGATGAAACTCTCCTCTAAGTGGTCTGAACACTATGTGGCATGCAGTGTGGATGGTTGACCTTAGTGATCCCTCAGAGACATTTGCTGTTAGTACACAGCTTTTCAAAGCTAATGGTCACCTCCACCCCACTGCACTGTTCCACTCATAGGAGCAGGAATGAGGTGAGCGAGCATACATGCACACACACCATTCTTTACTGGGAGGCCTCGATGTAGGTCAGTGTTGGCTCAACATTGGGTAGAACGCTCATAATCTGTCTTGGATTGTTGGGCAGGTGTCTTCTTTACACTAACTAAAAGGAGCATAATTTCCTCACCAGTGTTCTGTTCAAATTTTCAGACATGGAAAAACCCACCACCTGACAGCTTATCTATGTATATACATAATGGAGGCGCTCAATGTCACCAGTGTATCTTGGAAATGTGAGAAGAACCAAAGTAATAAGTATGACCATACATGACAGCTACTAGCTGTCACAGTTACAGTGTGTCATATGCCGTGCACATAATGGAAGCTATCCTAGTTGTGGTACAGTGACTGTAGGATGCAGTGAGTGGTTTCAGGCTAATCTCATCCCACAGTACCAGGATTGGGGAGCGCAGACAACTCAGTCTAGAAGGTGAGGTTATGATTTCTTTATTTAGAAGACTGCAAATTAATCTCATAATATAATATGAAAACCTCCCTTAGAAATATAAAGAAGAAATAAGTAGGAAAACTGTCAGTACTTTTAAAAAAAAAAAGAAAAATGAAACCTCGCTACTAGTGTATATTAGAGCTCAGTGGACTTCATGTGTGGAAGTGAAAGGCAGGTACTTAGGGCAAGAATCGAGATCTGGTTTGTGAGGAGGCGTCAGCCATGCTGCAGGCAGGTGAGGTGTTTGTGTCACTCTGAACCTGGCAGCAGGTACCATGGGTACTGAGCAGCCCTTCTCACAGTTCTAGGGTCACGCAGGCAGGAAGGCCCTTTTCAGAAGGAACCAGATTCCAGCCTGGTATGTTTGGACTATGTCAGAATCATTTGCTGTCCAGAGGAATGAGGAGAGGACCTTTCTTTTACTTGCTTTTTCGAGGCTGGGCCTATGTAGTTCTGGACTTTGCTATGTAAGCCAGGCTGGCCTCCAATACAGAGAGCCACCTGCCTCTGCCTTCTGAGGGCTGGGACTAAAGGTGTGCACCATCACGCTTGGCAGAGGACCTAAGCCATTTTATATAAACAGCTGTGTGGGGCAGTGCAAGGGGTGGGTGGAGAGGAGTAAAGTGAGGCCCAGAAACATTTCTGTCTGAAGCACAGATTATCAATTATGACTATCCACTTAAGACACACCGATCCAGAGGAAATCAACACTGAATCGTATCATCGGTGTAAAGATAAAGATGTACATTTATTTCCATGAGTTACAAGTGCATTGCTGTTCATACTAGCAGGCAGTCTATATAGAATCCATTCTCCATTGCTGTCAAAAAACAAGGGAGAAAAAAAAGACGGCTGAGAAATGAAAAGCTAACACTAGAATTATCTTTCCTAAGTTATCTTCTGGGTAGCAGTCTCTCTGTGGAAAACAACTCAGAGGTCACAATAGATTTTGCTCAATCATAGGCTGTGACACCTGGACAGTGATCTCTGCACAGAAAGCCTTAACAGTCATGCAAGGGCACAGTAAGTATGGAACAAGGCAAACTTCTCACCAGAGAGCAGTGAGGGGGTCAGGAGGCTCTGCACTGGGATAACACCATCAACTCCACAGCACATAGTGCAGGAACAAAAGAGAGAGGCAAGCAGGAAATAGGAGAGAGCTCGAACAGTTACTGCTAGTCTTTTATGACATTAACTCAGCAGTACCAGAAACACCTCAACTTGGCAACAGAACAGAGCTTCATGATGAGAGTCATGAAGGCTTTATTACAAGTCATTATACTGCTGAAAGTGGGCTCGAGATGCTGACATGCTGTAAGAGAAGAACTGTACACTTTCTCATTTAAAGACGCAGTGTTCCTCTTAGCAGTGAATGTGCTTACGCAAACAGCCTTCTGTGTGAAACAGCTCAAGGCATATATGGAGCTTGCTCTCTACTTCACCAGAAACTTCTACAGCTCAGTGCTTATACATCTTGCAGCAAATGACAAGCACAGCTGTTACTTTAAATCTCTGGCTAAGGACAGCACCTAACATGTTGGCAAGTGCTATACCTCCATTGCAGTACAAAAAAACCTGTAGAATAACACTGCCAGTGCAAGGCTTCCTTTCTAGAAGTATGATCAATTTTTTAGAAGCTCGGCAAATAGCACATACCTTAAATATGGAACTAACATGATACATAGAAAAATGCCCCCAAAAGACTCCCATGACAGAAGCACATGCCCCTGCAGCCTGTAATACCATCCAGGGATGTCCACAAACTCCTGCTCTGGGTAGACAGTTACTAGTCAACAGATGAAGTGCAAATTTTGAGCTGTCACTGACTTAAAGTGCCTTATGTAATAGCATTCTTTACTGTAAAGCGAGATGCCAGTGACTGGAGCCACTTTGGAAAGACTCTCGCTCTGGTGAGGCTGCATGGTTCAGCAGGATGACATGTAAAGGATTCAGGAGAGGGAGGAACCACTGCATCTTTCAAACCAGAAAGCGGTTAGTGACTAAGCAACAGTATGCAGTAAGTGCACTCAATGTGCACACTGCTGCAGGGCACTGGTGCAAGGAAACATCGCTGGATGAAGGGATTCTGTGGAAGTATAAAAGCCACTACTACCAGAAACTGCCCCTCCAAGCAGCTCAAAGGAGTCAGAGTGGGTAAGCTGAGACGGGCTGGAGACAGGACCAGGGGTCAAGAACTGGGAGGAACACCGACATCTGAGCACGTCCAGTCCTCTGAGCCCTTGTCCTGTAAAAAAAAGACAAACTCAGGAGTAAGGATTGAGCCATGTCACAAAGGCAGTAACAGTACAAAATGGCAAGGTAAAATGTAATGGGAATAAAGAGCCATAAAAAGGTCACTGTATTCTCTCATATACATGACATCTGTAACATGTAGGTCCTGAAGGCTGGAGCTTGGCCTCATTCCACAGCCATCTTTCTCAGACAATCCCCCTCTACCAGACAGGGTTTCTCTGTAGCTTTGGTGCCTATCCTGGAATTAGCTCTTCAGACAAGGCTGGCCTCAAACTCAGAGATCCGCCTGCCTCTACCTCCCAAGTGCAGGGATTTTAATCCCTTTAGGCATGCACCACTACTGCCCGGTTTCTCAGACAATTTTTAAGAGTTGAGTTGCTACGGTGTGGTGGTTTGAATGAAAATTCCCTTCCATATGGGAGTAGTGTTATGGCAAGTGTGGCCTTGTTGGAGGAAGTGTGTTACTTGTGGGCTTTGAGGTTTCAGAAGCTCAAGCCAGGCCTAGAGGCTCAGTCTCTTTTCCTGCTGCCTGCCAATCTGGATGTAGAACTCAGCTACCTCTCTAGCACCATGTCTTCCTGTACACCACCATGCTGATAATGGACTAAATCTCTGAACGGTAAACAGGTCCCAACTAAATGTTTTCCTTTATAAGCATTGTCAATCATGGTATCTCTTCACAGCAATAGAGACATTAAGATATGCAGTGACTAAGGGAAGACACGCCCATATCTAATCACACTCACAGCATTGTTGGCTTCCCCAAATACCCTTCATTAACAATGTAGCACCCTCCACTCCAACAGCCAAACACCAGAGTTTAAAGGATCTTTTCAAAATATTGCATCTCTACCGAAAAGACCTTCCTATCTTAGAGAGTTCCCTCTCTGAACAGGCAGGACAGTCACCTGTGCTTGCAATAGGACGATGGGGTTATTAATACCCAAGTTTTCTCTTACTGAGAACAAACTAAGCCCTGATGGGGAGTGAGAGCAGTAGGCTGGGATTCTGAAAGGTAAGAAGCTGTAGCTGGTCTCCATGCTAGAAGGTGAAATGAAGCACTCAGGTCAACGGCTTGTCATCTATCTTCTAGTCAGCAAAACATCTGTCTGTACTCAGCAAGACACCTCTCTCCCTCCCCTCCAGCAGCCTGCATACGGCTGGTCATCTGCAATGTCACTATAGAAAAACACAAGTCATATCTCTTTTTACTTTTCTTAAGTATGTTTTTACTTGGGAGAGACTGTACTCCAAATCTACTCTCACCATAATGCAGTCTAGTGAGTGAGTCAGGGCCCCCAAAGCCCTGAGTATTAGGAGTTCCTGGAGGGCTTGTTGAAGTTCACACTACTGGGGGTACACATGGCCAACTCTAAGGCTGCCACAGAGTACTCACTGCACAGAACAGGTCAGCCTCGTTAGTATCCATTCATTTTGAACTATCTCAGAGAAGAGAAGGCGCTGCCATGTAAGTCCTGTGTTGTATCTGATTCTGATAAGGAAATCTAGTTGGGCTGGTACAGTGACCAAGTGCTTCTAATGTTAGGAAGATCTTCTCTTTGGAATATTACTGATTTGATATGCTGCTAGCACGAAGATCTTTGACAGGCCGCAAGCAACTTCAGGGATATGGCTTTCACCTGCCACTCAAGAGACGGGGGGCAGGTGTATGTCTGAGTTTGATGCCAGCCTGATCTACACAGAGTGACTTCAAGGATAGCCAGGGACACACAGAGAAACTCTGCCACCCCCCTCCTCCACAAAAGACAGAGTGGGAAGGATGAGTGCCATAGGTCAACTATTTACAAAGCCATACGCTGACAGGTTAATGAGGCTCTAAAATGCTTCTATCTTCTAGGAAACAAAGGGAGCTGAGGGTAATGGTCTTAGTAATCCACCTGCCTAAGGAAACTCATAAAGAGGCAGACCAGGAAGAAAGGCCTACTTCTACATCTACAGGAGGGGGGACTGAGGAGATGGCTCTGGATGAGTATGAGGTACTGACCACACCCCTTTAGATTATCACTGGAAATGCCCATTAGCAAAATGCAATTAACACCCCCCACACCTTTCAGAACTGCTCAGGCCACAGATGGACACCTGAAACCTAGCCCCAGGCAGCAGGTATTTTTTTGAGGGTACAACTTCCAGTTGTATGCCCCTCCCTCTAATGTCCCTTTATCTCTATCCTCAGCTTAGAGCTTGTCTGAGCATTCCTTCATATTGTTGTCAAGTTCTCAGATCTATGACAAGGACTGAGGAGTATGACCACAAGCAAAATGAACCTGAGAGGACTTGTCTCTGTCAGTATACACTTCAGTGCTATCTTCTGGATTTTTACTTTATTAAAAAAAATTATCATTTATTTTATGTGTATGGTGTTTTATATGTGTGTACAGTGACCATGGAGCCTGGAAGAGGGAGGAGGATCCCATGAACTGGAGTTACAGGTGGTTGTGACCACCATGTGGATGACATTCCTCCGGCCCCTTATTTTTATGTTAAAGGGATAAACTGTAAGTCAGCCTAGACGACAATTTCT
Organism: Ondatra zibethicus; assembly: GCA_004026605.1. Lineage (NCBI taxonomy): Eukaryota > Metazoa > Chordata > Mammalia > Rodentia > Cricetidae > Ondatra > Ondatra zibethicus. The sequence goes on from PVIU01016860.1 coordinate 23,532, forward strand.
TCTTGAAATGTATGAAATAAATGAGATGGGTTAATAGGTAGACGGAGGAAGAGACAGACTGATAAGAGGAGAAAATGAGTGCAGTCAAACGTCCATGGCACCTGGTGGTGAGATATGAGTATTTACTTTAAAATTTTTTTAATTCTTCAGAATAGTTGAAAATTGTCATTGAAAGCACTGGGAAAATACCAAGCTTTAAGCATATATGGTTCTCCAGCACTAAACTGCTGTAATAATATTATTGGCTTCTTGTCAACACCACCTTAGTACCATCTTGGCTGTTTGTCTGCAGTGGCCACGGACACAACTGTTTCCCGAAGGCTATCACCAGCCCCTTCCATGCTGCTTCTCTGAGTCTTTTCCCTCTTAAGTACTTCAGCCCCATCTAGAATGCTTTACCTCACTGTTTTACATTCTAACACAAATTCTATTTTCTCTTCTTTTACCATATTCTCCCTTAAATTCTTGTACATAAGTTCATGAAGTTCAGTCCAGGAACATACAGATCCTTCTGAGAGATCAGTCTAGACTTTGCCTCGAGAAAGCTTTTCTCAGTTTCTCTAGCCCATACTCCATGTGTGAACCAACAGTGGCATCTGGCACAGTGACTTGTGGACCAGGTCCAACAGGAGATTCTCTAGCACATCTATCTCACCAGGGGAGACAACTGGAAAACTCAAACATTGTGGATTACTTCTTCTGCAGCTGTACTTTATTCAAGAGGGAATCTGCCCAAGAACACAGAAAGGACAAGAACTGCAAGATGAACAGAGGTGCCAACAAGGTCCATTCATCCCCTTGAGTACAGACAAGAGGGACAAGTAATCCCTAGTAAAAGTTGGTACTGTGGTGATGGTGTGATGGAGTGGATGGGAAGGAACATGATTCCTAAAGAGAAAGTTAACTTTTAAATAATCTTTAGTTCTAATTTAAAGGATTATGGAAAAGAATACAAAATGATGGACTATCTTGAGTTATAAGACAGAAAATGGAGGGACTGCTAGAGAACAGATCGCTACCCCAATACACAAAGCTTAACAAGAGACCCCTCCTCTCTTTGAGCAGTGGGACCACTCATGCTTTCTAGCTAGCACAAGAAGTACTGTGCACTACACATTCCATTCCCCAACTGAATCCTTCAAAACATGAAGCCACAGCATCATAGTATGAAATCCATTTCTTTCTGTTTTTATTTTTTTTCTAGACAGGGTTTCTCTGTGAAACATTTCTAGCTATCCTGGAACTCACTTCGTAGACCAAAGTCACAGAGATCCACCTGCCTCTGCCTCCCAAGTGCTGGGATTAAAGGCGTGCACCACCACTGCCCAGTTATGGGACTGTTTATTACCTTTTCTCTCTTCCCATGCTGTGCTCCTCTCTCCTTCCTTTCCTGGATATCTTCTGCACAGTCTCCATGATCCTCCCCTCACACACTCACTGTCTTCCTAGTTTGCTTAATTCCTACGTGTAATTCTCCTATCAGCGTTTGTCATGAATGGCTTCCCTTTAGTTATAGTGTTTAGTGAATAAAATTCTATCTTTTCAAATCTTTATTTTTTAAATGTTTTTTATTATATATTAATTATACATAATAATGGGTTTCACTGACATTTTCATACATGATAATGTATTTCAAGCATATTCATCCATTATCCTTTAACCCCCTTTCCCTCTTCCATTAATTTCCTCTTCTCAAGTCTTAGCAGTGTAGCTCAGTAGTACACTTGCTTAGCATGCATGAGGCCTTGGATTCAAACCCTAACACCACAACCAACCAACCAACCAACCAACCAACCAACCAACCAACCAACCAACCAACCAACCAAACAACCACACAGTCTCAAGGCCACGAAAGTCACACATTAGAATTTCTGAACACTTAAAATGTCATATAAAGTAAATAAGGTTTTTCAGGAGTAAATGCCTCAAAGCTGTTCCTTCCCGAGTAATGTTATCACATATACCCCCCACCCCCACAATACACATCATTGTCATAGTGTCTAAGAGCTGCCACTTTATTTCATGTCCTCATATCTGTGAAAGATGAAGTCTAATTTCTTCATTTCACACCATGAAGCAATCAGAAGGAAAGCTCTATCAATCCAAGGGGGACACACTGAATTCCTTTTTCCTTCTAAAGATGTTTTTAACTTGTACCATCTCTCCCTTACTAGGGGGTTAACTGTATAGTTAAAGTTCTAGATACCTGACCAATTTAAGATCTGTATCCTGGCTGGAATCTAGCAGTCTCTTCAAAAATGAGTTCTTTGAGCTTCTCCTTAGGTAAGTCATCCAACTCCATGTCAAACTTGAATGGTGCTTCAGCAATGGGCTTTAAGACAAAAACAATATTTAATAGTCACAAATTGTCATGGGCAAGGCAGTGATTTACTGATCTATAACACAAATCTGGCTAAAATTCTGAAATTTATACAATAGGATCAATGCCTCACAAAATCTGAAAAGTCCTAGGGCTTAAGTGTGCAGCTAAGTGGTAGCATGTGTGAAGTCCTGCACACAAAAAGAGAGGGGCATAACCACGGTTATTTTGAGAATTTCATGGATCACACCCCCTAGAAGGATTTTCAAATGTTTTAAGGTACTAAATATCTCAGTAACAAAAGCAGAGGTGGTTTTATATAAACAAAAACATAAAACTAGCAAGAAGACTGTTGAATGTGAGGTCAGCCTGGAAAACTTAACGAGAACTTGTCTTACAGCAAAAACAGAGTTGGGGATGTAAGCTCAGGGTATCACTTGAGACCTGGGTTCAATGTCTAGTACTATAAAACAAAAATGTTACACTGAGACAAATACATTCGAATTATATGAAGATTAGTATTTGGGGAAATACCCATGTCTGCATATAAGTAAATGCATCCTACTTTACCCAAAAAAATCAGATATGGGGGGCTGGAGAAATGATTCAGAAGTTAAGAGTACTACTAGCTGCCCTTACAGAGGACCCAGGTTCAATTCCAAGCATCCACATGGTAACTCCCAGCTGTCTACAGCTCTGGTTCAGGGGATCCGGCACCCTTACACAGGCATACATGTAGGCAAAACACCAATGCATATAAAATAAAACTAAATAATTAAAAAAATTAAATATTAGAAAATTAGATATTAGAAAAATATAAAACTGGGCAGGAAATATTTTCTTCATCCTAACTTAAAGACTTTTTGACATAGTTTTACTTTGTTTATGTCAAGTTTGGTTTTACATTTATAATTTTCTTGCCCTAGCCTCCTGAATACTTTTTAATTATAGGTGCTAGCTGCCTGAGACAGGAACTCCTGCATCCCAAATTGGCCTGAAATTCTCTATGAAGCATTTCACTTTTGATTTTCACATCTCCAGAGCACTGGGATTAGAGCATATATGACCACCATGCTCTTTTATGCATTGCTGGGGACTGATACCAGAACTACATGCCTGATAGGTGAGAACAAGATCAAGTGAATAATACCCTAGCACCATATTTGATTTCTTAAAAAAAAAAAATTTTTTTCATTGGAACTTGGAACAGACTCATGGCCAGAACAAAAGAGAGTTCAATGGCTGAGGCGAGGTACCTTGAATCCAATTCATACTACCCTTCCCTAAACTGGGTGTCATGTGCATGTCTTTAATCCCAAGAGCTGGGAGGCAGAGGCAGGAGGCTCTCTGAGTTTGAGGCTAACCTGGTCTACAAAATGAATTCCAAACCCTGTCTCAAAAAAATCAATACCAACCAACCAAATCATCTTGTGTGTATGTGTGTGGGATCATGTGTGCCAAAGTATGAATACTGAGGACTGAGGAGAACTACAGAAGACATTTTCTCATTCCACCATGTGGGTCTTGGGAATTGAAGAAGCTGTCAGGTTCGACGAGTACATTTAACTGCACTTACCCACTGAACCATCTTGCTGGCCCCATTTTTTCTTTCTTTCTTTTTTTTGAGACAGAGTTACTCTGTGTAGCCTGGCTCTTTTCAACTCAACCGCCACCACCACTTGACCCATATTTTGATTTTAAATGCCTACAACTAAAATATTACAGGACTAAAAAAATAGACAATGATGTCAGCTATCAATCAGTATTTACCTAGACCTCCAGATCTTATGTAGTACTTAATCCTCAAACATGGACACAAATACTGTACGGTATTTTGCCCATGTGAAAAGAATTCCCATCCTCAAGAGAACATCTGTCCCTCAAGGACAGTGAGTGTGCAGGACCACATAAAGCATCTTATGCATGTCATGTACTGCCTCGATTTGTTTGAGGATAACACTAGCACTTTAGGAATTGAGGATTGCCTGAGCTCCCTGAGTTCCCACTGACTTGTCATCACACTGTAGGTATGCTGCAAGCTGCCTCAAGTTCTTGAAGGGTGGTCTTGGACATGGAAGGGAACACCACTTAATAAAGACATTTTGTGCTGCAGTGTGAATAGGAATGGCCTCCATAAACTCATGTGTTTGAATGCTTGGCACTATTATTAGGAGGCATGGCCTTTGTTGGAGGAAGTGTGTCACCGTGGAGGTGGGCTTTGAGGTCTCAGATGCTCAAGTATGGGACACAGTTCACCTCAGCTGCCTGCAGATCAAGAAGCAGACAGAATTCTCATTTCCTTCTCTGGCACCATGTCTGTATGCCGCCAAGTCCCACCATGATGGTAATAAACTGAACCTCTGAAACTGTACACCAGCCCAATTATATGTTTTTCTTTATATGAGTTGCTGAAGTCATGGTGTCTCTTCATAGCAATAAAACCCTAAGACATCTTTATTTCTACATTCTTCCATTTTATCATTTTTAGCTATGTTTGTCTTTTGCATCTTAATTTGAACACTCTACTTGCTTTTTCCTACATTAAGAACAGGCTTTGTTTTCTATGTACAGAATTCGCCAAGTAGAAAAACCTAAAATTTTAATTCACTTTGTATCTTCTTTGGTTATCCCTGAGGGAACAAAGCTTAAACTGGAGCTGGCCAGGGGATCCAGAGAAGCAAGGCACTGGGTCTGCTCCGGAGAAAGCATGGTATAAAGTATGTGTGAGTCTGTTCTTAGGAGCTATCACATCTACCTCTGGATTCATTGGAATGGCAAAATGGGAAGAGTCATGAGGTCACAGTGTGAGTCACTAGCTAACTAACTCTACTTGCTGTCACAACAGAAGGCTGCCTACATCTTCACCCTCAGGACCAGTACATAGTTCATCTCTTTCTGCCACAAGCCATTCCAATTTCTAGCTGTGGGAAGCATAGGCTCATGCATGAATACTTAGTCCTCAGTTGGTGGAACTGTCTGGGAAAGATTAGAAAGTGTGTCAAGGAAAGGGCTTTGAGGTTTCAGAAGACTTTTGAGTTACCTCCCTCTGCTTTGTGCTTTTGTCTCAAGATGTGAGCTCTCACCTACTGCTCCAGTGTTGTGTCTGCCTGCTGCTGTGCCCCTGCCAAGATGATCATGGACCCTAACCCCCCCAATGAAACACTTTCATTTACAAGCTGCCTTGGTCCCACCTTCCTCTTTCCATGCCCCACAGTGGTGCAGCTGTCCTCCTCTACATGCACTGCTTTACCCGCTGTGCCTGACAGTGCTCATCCTCAGGGAGAGGAGGTGGGTATGGCATTTGTGTTCCTCAGGAAAATCTTGACAAGAGCACAGCTAAAGCTATTGCTGACTATTAAACATCTCTGATGCATCAGCCAGGAGCATGGGCTCTTACCTCATCACTTGGGTCATAATACTGCTCCAGGTATGGGTGGGCCAGAGCCTGTTCAACTTCAATCCTCTTGTGAGGGTTAAATGTCAACATTTTATCCAGTAAGTCCAGAGCTACAAAGAGAAAGGATTTTACAGTGGTGAGAAGCAGAACTCATTAGCAAATGTTTTCCATCTCCTACTAAGCTGACCCTCAAGACAGTGGGGTATCACTGTTAAATCTCTCTTTAAAGAAAAAAAAACGTTATGTGTATGAGTGTTTTACATACATGCTGTGTACCATGTGAGGGCAGTGTACATAGAGGTCAGAAGAGGAAGTTGGACTCCCCCTGGGACTGGAGTTACAGATGATTGTGAGCAGCCATGTGGGTACAGGAAGTTGAACCTGAGTTCTTCGGGAAGAGCAGCTGGTATTTTTAACTACTTAGGCATTTCTCCAGCCTTACTGTAAATCTTTTGTGACTATGTGAACATAAGTGCTGACCACATAACAATCACAGATGCCAATACACAAGAGGAATGGACAGCCAAAGGAGAAAAGCTAAGAGTAGGGTTCAAAGCCAGGTTTGCTTACTAAACTTTGACATTTCCTATATTACTCAGCTTTGTAGGTATCAAAAGTAAAGAGCTGGGGATATGGCTGAGTAAAGTGCTTGCTCTATAACCGGCCTTGAGTTTGTATCTCCAGAACTTGCATAAAAAGGGTGGGAGCAACATAACCCACACAGCTACAAGTACAGACATCCACACACTATATTCACATATCCAAATAAGGTAGAAAGCAACTGGAGACACCAGATGCTAACCTCCACACAAAAATGTGTGCATGTGTAAATGCGCGCGTACACGTACACACGAAGGTTAGGACAAAGTGTTTCTCTTAGATTCACTCCAAAGCCATTTTTTTTTTTTTGGTTACTGATATGCATGTCAGCGTGGGGCAAGCATGGCCAACTTACCTGAAGAAAGCTGGCTCTCCCTTGGCAGCTGCCAACTAGGGGCTTTGAGAGCCCTAAACTATCTACTCTGGAATATTGACTAGACTGGTTTCATATGTCTTAAAAGTAGCAACCATAGTTGAGAGTTTAAGAGTGTACCTGTCTATCATGTCCAAAAGACACTGTTTTGCAGCATCTTCCCACAGCAGAGATCTGTGGTTACTACTCAGCACAAATCATGGCTGCCTGTGTTGTGTGTATGTAACAGGAGCAGAGGGGGCCTGCTTTTCATCCCAGCCGCCCTGCTAGCTTACACCCGAAATAATCACACAGAAACTGTATTCATTTAAACACTGCCTGGCCCATTATCTCTAGCCTCTTATTGGCTAACTCTTACATATTAATTTAACCCATCTCCAATAATGTGTATTGCCACATGACTGTGGCTTACCAGCAAGATTTTAACCAGCATCTGTCTCAGGCAGAACCATGGCATCTGCCACTCTGCCCTTCTTCCCTGCATTCAGTTCTGTCTTCTCCACCTACCTAAGTTCTGCCCTATCAAAAGGCCAAGGCAGTTTTTTTTATTCAACCAATGAAAGCAACACATAAACAGAAGGACCACCTACACCATGTGTATGTTTTCTTCCACAGTTTATTTCCCATTAAAGACTGGATACCCCTTGGAAGCTGAGATTATATTTGACTAGGATCACTGATACCTACTCACAATCCTACATTTTCTAGTACTTTCAAAGGTTATATGTACATAGCCAGCCAATTCCTGTGGGAACAGGTGGGAAAGAAACTTCTGTCTACAACTGGGATTAAAGGTGTGTGTTGTTGCTGTCTGGTCTGTAAGGTTGGCCAGTGTAGCTGTTTTACTTCTGTGATCTCCAGGAAAGCTTTATTTATTAAAATACAAATGCCACTACAGATTTCCATTCTTTTGCCCTGCCCATCCTTATTCTAGCCACATCCTGGGCAAGCCAACTAGCTCTCCAGGTCTGTTTAAATTCTCATCTTGGATCAGTACTGCAACTTCAACTTGAACTTCTGGACAGGGCCAGAGAAAACAAACTAATTTTAAAAACTGCCATAGTAACAGTGCTCCTCACATCCTTTGACCTCAGAACTCCTTTATAGCTGTTAAAACTTACTTAAGATATGCTACTTTGAGAACTGATGCAAAAGAATCAAGTTCAAAGACAACAAGACTGCCTCAAAATCACCACCACAGATCCATTTTTAAAAGTGGCTAATTCAGATCACAGTTCCAGTAAGTGCATGAATACTCTTCTTCAAGAAAGTGGATGCATTCCAAATATAACAGAAATGTTCTTAAATAGATGTCTTATTTCTTCACACAGAATAGCACAAAGACTTGTACTGAGTTTAGGAGTTAATAAAGAGAGGACCTTTGCTGTTTTGTCAAAGTTTTCTTCCCTGCACCCAACATTTTTAGTGTGATGTTATGGTAGTGGAGGAGCCCAGGGATGGCACTACTGCCACACAGACTTGCCATCTTAGTGATGGCAGTCATAGTGATCAGTGCCTCAGTACCGTGAAAGTATATGGTGATGTAAAGGAGTCTGTAATAATACTCTTAATAGTATATGAATGTAGTTCTAACCGCATGATAACCTCAGAGTCCTGGGGTGAGGGAGACATTGGGGTCTAAGCAACACAGTATTCAGCTACACTACCAAACTCCAGATTTTCTACCCCATCAAATCCTTCAACAGCCTCCTCCTGGTTTAAGAGCCTACTCAACTGATGGACTGTGGATCTCCTCCTGCGGATTGTTCCCAGAAGTGATATCCCTGGACTTCTCCCTACTCAGTCAACCTTCCCCACTGAGCTCATGTCATGAGTCATGCCCCTCCAGTGGGCTAGTCATTTCTGTCTCCACTTTGTATCACAGATGTCTTACTGTTTCAATCACACCCTCCTCCCAGGCTTGGTTTGAGTGCAAGTATATACATCTACTGTGAATGTCTCCACAGGTATACAACCTTGGGTGTCAGCTCTCCCCTTCTACCTATTTAAAAGACAGAGTCTTCTGTTCATTTCTGTATGAACCAGGTTAACTGACCTGCCAGTTTCTGAAGATTCTCTTGTCTTTACCTCCAAATTTCATCATAGGAAAGCTGGGATTACAGCTTTCCTGTGCTACTGTGCCTGGCTTTACATGGTTGTAGGAATCTGAGGTCAGAAGAGGTCAGAAGAGGGTGAGATCCCATGGAAGTGGAGTAAGAGTTGTAAGCCACCATGGGGATGCTGGGAACTGAACCCGGGTTCTCTGCAAGAGCATTAAGTGACCTTATCTGCTAAGCCAACTCTCCTTCAATTACTCTTATATAGTTGCCAACAGTCCCCTAACTGGAAAATCAACCCATATTTTCAGTCTATATCTTACAAGGCACTTATTTGTTACATATATGGACCAGTCTCCATTTTTTAAAATAATGTTTTTCAAAGGCCATGGATTAAGCAACATTCAAAGCAGTCTTTAGTCTGAGGTGATTGAGTTCCAGAATAAATGCAACTCTGTGACACTAACACCATGCTAGCTTATGATTCCAATTATGACTCACATATACAATACAGAGTCTAAAAGACTCCCAAATATTTGATGTGAACCACACTGGATTTTTGTTTATTGTCTGAGAGACAGAGTTCTTTCTAAAAGTAATCATTGCGGTGTACTCCCTCCCCATATTACAGTTACTATCGGACTGCTTTAAATGCTATTCAGTTTAGACGTATTCTCTGTATCTCCATAACTAATCACTCCAATGTTTTAAACCTTAAACATATTTAAAATTTTTGTTTGAGTGTGTGTGCAAGCTCATATGCAAGGATGCCAAGGTATATATGAGTGTCAAGAGGACAATGTGCATGAGTTATTTCTCTCCTACTATGTAGGTCCAAGAGATCAAACTCAGGCTGGCAGATTTGACAGAAAAGTCATCTTGCTGGCTTAAAATTATTTTAAATGTTATGTGACCAAATTTACTTTTTTTATATTTGCTTTCTTTTTTTTTTTTAAAAATATTTATCCATTTATGTGTATAGATATTTTGCCTGCAAGTGTATCTGTGTACCAAGTACATGCTTGGTGCCCACAGAAGCCAGTAGGTGTCAGATCCCCTGAACTGGAGTTACAATTCCATGTGGGTGCTGGGAATCAAACCTGGGTCCTATGGAAGAGTGACAGTGTTCTTAACCACTGAATCATCTATATCCAGCCCTTCTTGGTTTGTTTTTAAAGCTTAGGAAAAGAGGGGCTGGAGAGATGGCTCAGCGGTTAAGAGTATTGCCTGCTATTCCAAAGGTCCTGAGTTCAATTCCCAGCAACCACATGGTGGCTCACAACCATCTGTAATGAGGTCTGGTGCCCTCTTCTGGCCTGCAGGCATATATTGTGTACATAATAAATAAATAAATATTTAAAAAAAAAGCTTAGGAAAAGAGTACATGAAGAATTCAGAAAACCACAAAATACCCCAATATTGTTCTCAACAGTATGATTTAAAAAGCTGTTTTAAGATTTGTTATTTTATGTGTATGAATGTTTTTCTTGCATGCATGTATGTGTACCACATGTGTGCCTGGTATTCTCAGAGGTCAAAAGAGGCACTGGATCCCCTTGAACTAGAGTTGTAGGTGGTTGTGAGCTACAATGTGTGTGCTGGGAACTGAACCCGGGTCCTCTGCAAAAGCAGCTAATGCTCTGTTGAGCCACCTCTCCAAACTCACAGCACCATTTAAAACTGCATTTGATCACTGATTCTTTAGGAATTCATTTTCATGTATGAGCAATAACTTAAACCAAATGTATTCCAAATAAAGTTCCAAATACCTTGTACCATCTGCTGTAATAATTGTTTCTTCCCTCTCACTGAAGTCACCTTGAAGAGAATTCTAAACTACGACTCCTTTGAAGAAGAAACTTTCAGCATTACTGGCTCAAAAGATTCAGCATTAAAAAACTTTCAACAGCCGGGCGGTGGTGGCGCACGCCTTTAATCCCAGCACTCAGGAGGCAGAGGCAGGCGGATCTCTGTGAGTTCGAGTCCAGCCTGGTCTACAAGAGCTAGTTCCAGGATAGTCTCCAAAGCTACAGGGAAACCCTGTCTCGAAAAACCAAAAAAAGAAAAAAAACCCAAAAAAAACCAAACAAACAACAAAAAAAACCCACAAAACAACAACAACAAAAAAAAACCCAAAAACCCTTTTAACAACCATGTAAAAAAATTCTCAATTCATCCCCACCCCAGGGTTTTTCTGTGTAGGCGTGGCTGTCCTAGAACTTGCTCTGCTGGAAGCAAAGACCTGTACTTTGAGATCTGTATTTTGTTTACAGCCATCTTAAGTTCACAAGTAAGATATTCACCTTTGCAGGCCAAGTTCTGGACCTAGGACATTAGCCTAGTGAGACCTGCAGGCATCAGGCTTCAGAAACAATTAGCATTTCCTTTGTTAGTGAACAATCACAGACCCTCAGTATTTCCTTATCAGCTAGGGATGTCTCCAGGCCTGAATTCCAGCAGACCTGATACATCTCCCCTCCCCCTTGCCCGTTTGCTATCTAACAGCTTCTAAGGATATAATATATAATAAACGACGGTTTGATCAGAAATACTGTCCTGCCGTCATTTCTCCTGTCTCTTGGACCCTCCATTCCTCTCCCCTAGGTTTATCAGGGACTCCCGTTCGTATCCTGCTGGCCGGAATACACTCTATAGACAAGGTTGGTGAGAGATCTGCCTGCCTCTGCCTCCTGAGTGCTGGGATTAAAGGCATGAGCCACCACCACCAGATGTTCAATTTCATTCTTAATTAAAACTAAACAAATTAAATACACACCCACTCTCAAATTTGGCAGAACCTAGAATTGTTGGAACAAAAGATCCAAGACAAAATTGCCCAACTTCCCTCCACAGAGACTCAACCCACATATGTTCTGCTCTATTTCCCACAGCCTTAACCAGAAAACAAGTTCAACTCTCAGTGTCTGCTATTTTGATAAGCTGTTTTTTTAAAGGGTAGGGAAAGGAGAGTAATCACTGACTGTTCAGTGTTCATATATTGTAAAGATGGTACTTTCCCTTATATTTAATAGCACCTTTTTCTATGAATTATTATTATACTTAAAACCTCTATTTCAGCTTGAAAATTGAAATCTCAGGTTCCCTGGTATCATTCATTCATTTTCTTATATCATTTTTATATAAATCAGGGCTATTAGTTCCCTGCAGGTAGGTTCTTATTGTTGATTTTGTGTCCAGGGCTGCAGCAGCCAGGGTGATACAGAACAAAGAACAACTTCTCTGGGATTAAACATAACACAACTCTTTGCAGTTACTTCTATCAATGGGAGGGCTATACTTCCTATCTTCTGTACTAGCTAACAGTATACTTTGACTTAATTCACTAAGTGTGACAGATCGTGGTTAGACCTAGTTTCTAAAAAGATCTTGCAGCTTTTGATGCCTTCTTCTGCAGTGTTCTTGCCACCAGAAGTCTAGTCTAGTATACCATAGCGAGGAGAAACAACTACAAGTAAGAGCACCAACAGCAAGGCCACTCTGGAGCACTCTACCAGAGGGCGCCAGGAACCTCCCTGCCTCGCTGAACCAGCCAAATCAACAAATACCTGGCTGTTATTCCAAGTCCTAAGTTTTGGAGTGGCTTGTTAACAGTTAAAAACAATAAATGTAACTCATGTGAGCTTCAACGTCCAGTATGAGGCTGAATAAGGATGCTTAAAGGTATTCCCTACAAGAGAACACTATGCACATTTATAAAGCTACTGCTATGTAAAGATCTTCAAAATACATAAAGAGAAAGTTTTAGTTGTGGGATCTTAGAATCCAGAGTTATAAACACTAGTATTATGAATTTTCACATAATCCTATGATATAAATACTATTACCAATCCTATTTTATATATGAGATAGTAAGTAGTTTCAAGTTAGTGTCTGGGCTGTAGAAGCTGTGCTCCAGCTGCACACTATTCTACTGTCCTAGGTGCTGTCAAGGCCCATTTCTCCACCTTTCATGCTTTAGAGTCACTTAACAGGTAAACTTCTAGATTAACTTCCTGGGTTTTGCTGTTATTGTTAGACAGGGTTTCCCAGGCTTCCTTCAGACCTGTTATGTAGCTCAAACTGGCCTCAGAACTTATCCTCCTGCTTGAGCCTTCCATGTTCTGGTATTGTAGTTGCATACTACACTACTCGTTTCATTTTCTGTTTTGTTCCTTTTTTAATTGTTGTTGCTGCTGTATTTTTGTAGATAGGGTTTCCCTGTGTAGCCCTAGCTGTCCTGGAACTCACTTTGGAGATTAGACTGGTACCAAACTCACATAGGTCTGCCTGCCTCTGCTTCCTAAGTGCTGAGATTAAAGTGTGAGCCACCATCACCTACCTAATTTCCTGGGTTTTAGTGGCATCAATTCTTGTATGACTTTAAGTTAAGGAAAATAAGCTGAAAGATTCAAACAATCTGATAGAAACCAAAAGCATGTAGAGAAAGAGTAAGGGAACAAAGGGTGAGTTGAGTCTGGGAACAGGTCAACTTATATCTTAATCACCAAGTTTTCTTATGTATGAGCCTATCTAAGAGAGCAACTCTGAAAATCCAATCTAAATGTAGTGTGTTGGGGTTAGCAACTGGCCAAGCCTGACCACCTAAATTTAATCCTGGAGCCCATATGGTGGAAGAAGAGTACCAATTCCTGCAGGTTATCTGTCCTCAACACATAAAAAAAAAAAGTTTTAAAAAAAGGTAATGTGTTATATGGGTTAGGTTCTAATTTTCAAAATTAACAAATAACAATATGATTCTACATATATGATTTTGTTACACCCACAGCAAAACACTAAAAGCTATTTGGAACTAGGTCAGGTGGTCTATGAATGTAATGCCAGAAACTAAGAGTTGAGGAAAGAGGATAACTTTTGAGTTCAAGGTCAGCCTGGGCTATACAGAAAGGTCCTGTCATAAACACGCTCTCCCACAAAGTTATTTTGAGAATCTCATTGTTCATTATCTACAATAACAAACTGTACTATAACAGAGATGAAAACAGAGAGTTTCTATTATAACCAAAGTAAATTATAAACAAATATTTCTGAACCTTAACTTGGGCCCATCCATGTTGCTAGGCTTGGAAGACAGCACAGTAGGTAGAATGTTTGAGGACCTGATTTCAACCCCAGAATGCACTAATGGCTGGGAGGATAAGCAGATCCTTGGAGCTTCCTAGCAAGCTAGAGACACTGTCAAAAAAAGGTAGACAGTGCCGGAGAAATGATATCTGAGGTTGTCCTAAGACTACCAGAGTGTGCGGATGCGAACTCACTCACACACCCCCGCCCCAGCTGTGAATGGGGAGGGAGAGAGTAAGAACAAAATTTCAAAAAATCCTAAACTCCCACCACACGACTACTATAAAATCATTAAAGATAAGTCAGATCTACGTACTAACATGAAAAGAACAGACACAATTCTATGAACAATGACATTTAAGAAAACAATGTTAGGAAACAAATTTCACCTTTTAAAAATATTTCTGCAATTTAAAAACTATTACAAGAATTTATAAGAGTTTACAATTGTTTAAAAGCATAAATTTTAGGTAAATTGTGTATGGATATTTTTGGTCATAAGATACAAAATGAGCAGTGTTATGCCAGCGAGCTGTGAGCTGCCTTTTCCCTGGCCTGTTCAGATCCTCTCTTCTACATTGTTCACTTACATTAACCAATTGTGTGTGTGAGAGAGAGGAGAGAGAGAAAGCACTCTAGTAGTTAGTTCTAACAATGTCAACACCACTTGGTGAAGAGACTGATTTAAGACTCAGGTTCTTGGGCTGGAGAGATGGCTCAGGGGTTAAGAGCACTGGCTGTTCTTCCAGAGGACCTGGGTTCAATTCCCAGCACCCACATGACAGCTAACAACTGTCTGTAACTCCAGTTTCTGGGGATCTGATACCTTCACACCAATCCACATAAAATAAAATTAAATAAATTATTTAAAAAAAAAAAAAAGACTCAGGTTCTTTACAAGAGTTGTCCACAATCTTACTCAAGGAAACATCTTTCCAGTCCATCACTTTAGAAATAAAGAGTTCTAAATAGTTACAAGTTAATTTGCTGAGATTTTAGGTTGGAACCTAATAAGCAAACCTAAAGCTAAGCTTAAGAAAAAAATTATCACACTAAGAGAGACTTACATAGATCTAATCTACATGGGAAGTAGAAAAAGACAAGATTTCCTAAGTAAATTTGAAGCATGGGGACCTTGGGGGATGGCTAAGGGGGGAGGGGAGAGGCAGGGAGGGGAGCAGAGAAAAATGTAGAGCTCAATAAAAATCAATTTTAAAAAGGGGATTGAAAAAATAAATAAATAAATAAATAAATAAAAGAACTTCCTGAGATAGCACAATCTCTTATTTCAAGCTCTAAATGGGATCAAATCAAAGACCCAGACTTAAATCCACACACCTATGGACACCTGATTTTTGACAAAGAAGTCAGAATTATACACTGAAAACAAAACATCTTCAACAAATGGTGCTGACCAAACTAGATATTTGCATATAGGAGAATGTAAACAGAAAAAAAAATTATCGATAAAGTAAGATTTACCTTTGGAGTCAGCATTTGGGAACAGCCTGTTCCACGGCACCTTATTTTTGTGCGGGAGAGAAAGCAAGTAGTTTCTAGCTTTTAAATTTATAATACAATTCAGATCTTCCTGTGATGGAGATCCAAGAATACCTAACAGACAGAATATTAGCTGTTAATTGTCAAGATAAGAACAAATTACTACATACACCAGCTACAGCACAGAAGGGACTCTGCACTTAATGTCTTCTTACCATGCCCAATAATCACCACACATTACAAGTTTTCACAAAAAGATCCTTAATATTTTTAAATTAGAGAAGATTAAAACAAAACAAATCATCACCATCATCAACAACAAAAACCCAACATCTATAGTGAGTCTCATGTAACCATGCTCAAGAACTTACCCAGGATGTGATTCAGCTGGTCAAGGTAATGCTTTCCTGGGAAGATAGGCCTATTGGAGAGCATCTCTGCCAGGATGCAACCCACAGACCAAATATCAATGGACTTGGTATAACCCTGAAACAGAAAAGGAGAGAAAACAGCGTAATAGAATGTGGTGTCCATAAGAACACAATGAGATATTCTTATCTGATAATCATGTGGTAGACGAGAGTCTGAACATCTTCTTTCAGACTCCCATTCAAAACACACAGACACAGAACAAAAACACAGTAATTTGGCTTTTAGAAATGCTGCTGGAGGGTGGTAGTATACCACCTTTGAACCCAGCACTTGGGAGGCAGAGGCAGGAGGATCTCTGTGAGTTCAAGGCCAGCCTGGTCTACAGAGTGAGCTCTGGGATAGTCAGGACTACACAGAGAAACACTTAAAAAGTAAAAGCAAAAAACACCTCCAACCCCACTCCAAAGAAATCAGGGTGGGGGTGGGGTAGTAACACTCAGTTTATGTTACTTAATTTGTCTTTATGAAGTTACAAATAAACTTACAGGGACACTGCTATATTTTTAGAATAATTTTATCCATTTTATAAATAAAAATATTAATTATCAATCAGGCTGAAAAAGCTCCACCTCTAGTGGTGGTGTTGGCGCAAACATTCTCACCTTCTCTCTTGTTTCTTAGGTATAAATTTTCTTTTAAAGTTGTTAAAAATCATGTAATTGCTTTATTTTATTGTAACAATAGTACAAGATACTTCTATAAGGAAAACAAGCTGAATTTCACAGAAAATGTTAGGTATAGAAAAAAGTGGAAAGAGAAATATACACAACAAAGAGAGAAAAGGAGTCAACCAGTAAAACTGAAGAGTGAGTTGATTTGGGAAACTAGAGAACCAGGGACTGGGTCCCTGAAGCAACAATACAATAGGTAGAATTCTAAGTAATTCTTTCGGAAACTCTTTTAATTTAAAATACCTATTGCTCTGGGACAAAGCTAAATAAAGGGAACAATGAAAACCCTAAACAATAACCCACACAAATTAAGAGGAATCTGGGTTCCTGGGAGAAATGGCTGTTCCAGGTCTGGGACAGGGTGTGTATATATAAGACAGTCTGGTGCAGCCGATGCCAGAGAACAGCAGGAAACTGTCCAAGGGTGTTGGGGAGAGGTCTATATCCCAGACAGAAAAGATTATAACTCAAGAGTATAAATAATAGAGAACACCAAAACACAAAAGGAAAGACAGTTATGTTACCATCAAAGGAGAATAAGAAAAGCATTTGAGAGTTTGATGAAAAGAAAATCTCACAGCTCTTTTCCCTCCAATTACTATTAACTGCAGTGTTCTAGAAATGACCCAGAAACTGCTCATGAGCATCACCTGTCATCAGTACAAATAGCTTTGCCTTCTAATATACTGAAGTTAGCATCGTTTCTGTGCATACACATTAAATGCATGACATACAAGTCAAGTCCTGAGATGGCGCCAAATGCCTCACCAACAGCATGGGTTAGAGGGGTATTTGCTGTGCTAAGATGCTGTGACTGTGGTTCACAGCCATATTGGGTAGCTCATACCACTGCCTATAATTCAGCCTAAGGATCCAATGCCTTCTGGCATCTTTGGGCACTACACATGTGTACTCATAGACACTTAACAACAAAACCAAAAAGTCTACCAGAAAAAACCCAACAAACCCAAATGGAAGGAATCTCAACACCCTAAACAGCCCTCAAGTATGCCTACTGGCTTATAATTAAAAATAAAAAAAAAATGCATACATACTTTATTTTTTTTTCCAGTCGTGTTTGTTTGTTATTTGTGATAAGGTCTTAATAGCCCAGGCTGGCCTTAAACTTGTGGCAATTCTACCTTTGCTCCTTAGAGCTGGGATTATGTCTGCCCACTTCTCCCTGCTCCAACCACCCCATTCCTCCCTTTCCTGGTTTTTTGAGAGAAGATCTCTATGTAGCCTAGGCTATTCTAAAACTTGCTATGCTGAATCATAGAGATCTGCCTACCCTGCCTCCTAAATGCCAGAAACAAAGGTATGTGCTACTACATATTACCACGGTCCAGATTGCTGGGTTTTTGTTTTCTTTTATTTCTCGAGACAGGGTTTCTCTGTGTAGCCCTGGCTATCTTGGAACTCACTCTGGAGACCAGATTGAACCTGAGACCTTTAACTCAGAGGTTTGCCTGCTTCTGCCTCCTGAGTGTTGTGACTAAAGGTGTGTGCCATTATTGCCTGGCTTCCAAGATCCAGGTTTTGTTAGCAGAGTTTGGATGACCTGGATCACTCTTCACAGCAACTCAGTGAAGAGGAGGAAGGGCTTCATTCTGAAACACACTATCTACCCTGTAATTTCAAGAGTCCACAGTGGTTCCTATTCTTTCCACACCCAGTAATTTTGCTGAAGAGAAATTCTTCATTATCATGCAAACTGAAGTTTGTAGAACAAACAGCTCTGGAACATACAGAAACATGAATTACTAGAAACTGTAACAACATAAAAGCAGGTGTGGAAGCAGCTATAGGTAATGCCTCAGTACTGCAGATAAGGGAGGGCACAGACATTTATGGTTACCATGAATGAAGATGGTAAGCCCTAAGGCCCAAAAGTTAATTCTGAGAAAGACTAAGACAGCATTCTGGCTGTGGCCAGATATACCAGACTGAAGGATGAAGACCAAGGTTTATAGCTACTGTTTTTTTCTTACCTTGGAATTCAACATAATTTCTGGAGCTCTGTACCATCGTGTGGCTACATACTCTGTCAAGAACCCTGTGTGATCATGATCCGGATCTGCAACACGGGCAAGGCCAAAGTCACAGATCTAAGGGAGAAAAAAGTGGGATACCTTTTTAGAGATACCAAAGAGCTAATATCAAAACACTGTGAAAATGACAAGAGTAATAACATGAATAACAAGTATATGCTACCAATACTATGTTAGACACCTTTCTGGAAACTATAAACTCATTATTCTGAAGTGATGACAGGACACATGCTGGAGGTGAGGAAACAGGCTAAATGATAATTTAATAGGACATAATCTGACTACCATGTTTGGATTTCATCACCGTCAGCTAGTGTAAGTGCACAGCAATCTCACTTAGGTGATCTGAGAAAAGCCACCTTAGGGGGACTGGAGAAATGTGCTTTTTGATAGTGAAAAAACCATAGATTACTCTTGCAGAAGATCCAACTGGTCATCAATATCCATACTAAGTGTCTCACAGTTGCCTATAAATTACAAGGGATCTGATCTGAGATTTTCTTCTGGCCTCCTTAGGCACCCGCATATTACAATGTATAGACATAAAATCACCAAACCCACCTAGAGTCCCTTTCCTCTCCATGCCACTGTAGCTTACAGAATCACTGATGATTTGCTCATTAATCTGTCTGCCCTGTCATATTTCTCAAACTCCTCTATTTCTGGCCTAAAAATAAATTTTTTTGTTCCATTTCCAAAAATTCTTCTCACTTCCTTACTTTTCACATAGCCAATCCTGACAGTTTTACAGCTTTCACGTACTGAAGAGAAATCATTTGTTCTGATGTTCACTTATGTACTGTATGCGTGTGTTCATAGGTGGTGGTCAGAGGATGACTTTCACAAGTTAATTCACTCCTATCATGTGAGTCCAGATAGTAAACGCAGATCATCTGGCTTTATCACTGGGCCATCCTGTTGTTCACCACTACTCTGTACGGCACCCAGCTTCGCACATGCTGACTCCCAGGAGCACCTCCCAAGGCTCTCATCATCTAGCTGTCTTAACACTGTGATGCTACTTAGGTGGGCTTCCTTAAAGACCCCAGAGCATATAAAATGCAAGCATACTCTACTTAAGTCAATAGAAATAAAAAGATTTTAATTCTCTGGTTCCCAGGAAACCAATGCAAGAAAGAGACAAGTTAACAGACGCGACACAGACAGATTCAATGCAATGTCCATCAAAATCCCAACAAAATTCTTCAAAGACCTTGAAAGAACGGTACTCAACTTCATTTGGGAAGCAAAAACCCAGGATAGCCAAAACAATCCTGGGCAACAAAAGAACTTCTGGAGGCATCACAATCCCTGACTTCAAACTCTACTGCAGAGCTACAGTACTGAAAACAGCCTGGTACTGGCATAAGAACAGACAGGAGGACCAATGGAACCGAATAGAAGACCTGGATATTAATCCACACATCTTTGAACACCTGATATTTGATAAAGAAGCATAAAATATCAAATGGAAAAAAGAAAGCATATTCAACAAGTGGTGCTGGCATAACTGGATATCAACATGCAGAAAAATGAAAATAGACCCGTATCTATCACCATGCACAAAACTCAAGTCCAAATGGATCAAAGACCTCAACATAAAGCCAGCCACACTGAACCTTATAGAAGAGAAAGTGGGAAGTACACTTGAACGCATTGGCACAGGGAACCACTTCCTAAATAGAACCCCAGCAGCACAGACACTGAGAGAAACAATTAATAAATGGGACCTCCTGAAACTGAAAA